>PVKA01032953.1:0-24817 GCA_004027165.1 Ctenomys sociabilis | reverse complement strand
TGATCAAATTTGTGAATTTAAATATTATTTATTTTATTTTCACTATATAGAGTGAAAGATTTTCACTTTAGATTAATGAAAATTTTTCAGAATAGAAGGATATTTAACTTATTCAGTATTCTTATGCATGATTATCTATTATGTTTTCTTGTACTTTTGAAGTTAATTTTTTTAAACAAAAGCATGGACTCATATCAAAATGAATTTAAAATATAATTTTGTTAATGATTAACTCTGCAAAATTAGCCATATCGAGGATTAATACAATTGAAAGAACCCATGAGAGCGGGCGAGGAGGGTGCTTGCAAGCCACAAGCCGGTTGGGCACACACACCATGGGGGAGAAACCCGGGACCAGAGTCTTCAAGAAGTCAAGCTCTAACTGCAAGCTCAGCCCTTACTAACCATGTGCTTGGGCAAGCGAGACTTTGTAGATCACCTGGACAAAGTAGATCCTGTAGATGGAGTGATGCTCATGCATCCTGACTATTTGAAGGACCAAAAAGTGCTGTGATCCTCACCTGTGCCTTTCACTATGGCCATGAATACCTGGATGTGCTGCCTTGGCCTTCTACAAAAACCTGCTCACTTCCCACCCACCAGTCCTCCCCCCGGTGCCCAACCCACCGTGGCTGCTCACCCACTTGCAGGACTGGCTGCTGAGGAAGCTGGGCCAGCATGCCCACCTACCCCTTTTTTTCACAATACCCCAGAACCTGCCCTTTTCTGTCACACTGCAGCCAGGACCAGAGGACACAGGGAAGGCCTGCAAAGTAGACTTTGAGATTCAAGCTTTCTGTACTAAATCACTAGAAGAGAAAAGTCACAAAAGGCACTCTATGACTACTGGTCTATAAGGTGCAGTTTGCCCCAGAGAAACCCAGCCCCTAGCCCTCAGCAGAAACCACACGCCACTTCCTTCTGTTTGAGCAGTCCCTGCACCTCAAGGCATCCTGGGACAAGGAGTTATACTACCATAGGGAGCTCCTTAATGTCAACGTCCATGTCACCAACAACTCCGCCAAGACCACCAAGAAGATCAGAGTCTCTGGTGGTCGAGATGTTCGACCCTGCCCCACAGTGAGACAATATGCCGACATCTGCCTTTTCAGCACAGCCCAGTGAAGTGGCCAGTGGCCCAGCTCGAAGATGACCAGGTATCTCCTAGCTCCACGTTCTGTAAAGTGTACACCATAACCCCAGTGACAACCAGGAGAAGTGCAGTCCTGCTCTGAATGGGAAGCGCAGACATGAGGACACCAACCTAACTGCCAGCACCATTGTGAAGGAGGGGCTACCAAGGAAGTGCTGGGAATCCTGGTGTCCTATGAGGTCAAGGCGAAGCTGGGGGTGTTTTGAGGTGGAGATGTCTCTGTGGAGCTGCCTTTTGTTCTTATGCATCCCCAGCCCCATGACCACATCCCCCTTCCCAGGCGACAGACAGGTGCTCCAGAAGCAGATGTCCCTGTGGATACCAACCTCATTGAATTTGGCACCAACTATGCCACAGATGATGACATTGTGTTTGAAGATTTCGCCCCACTTGGGCTGAAGGGGATGAAGGCTGATGACTACAGTGACCAATTCTGCTAGGAAGGGAGGCTGGAGAGGGAGTGGATGGTGCTTGGAGAGCCAGGGGCAGGCAAGACCCCATCACTGGGGGCAAGTGGGAATCCCAGCCTTTCCTCCTTCCCCTCTATTTGGCAATCCACCCCTTCACTCCCTCTTCCTTGTCCTCCCCCACAGCAAGATACACACTATTGCACCTTTGCTTGTTGAAAGTGGGCGTCAATCTTGCCTATAGCTGTGCTTCTCCAGCCCTCCAGGGGGTAGTAAGCTGTGTTCATATTTAAATGTTTTAGAAGAGGATAAAACTGAAAACGAGGTGTGGTAATAGAGAAAGGAGGAAAAACTGGTACAATCAACCTCACACCAACACACTCCTCCAGTTGCTATCTCAGGCTCCGGTTCCTTAAACATGACATCCTGTGGGGGCAAGGCCATCCTTTCTGAGCATAAAGAAGAAAATAAACCTTATACTATGCAAAAAAGAACCCCTGCGATGTGTAGTGTTATTTTTTTACTTCTAGAGAGGCTGTGATGATAACAAGACCAACACATAGGTCTCAATTATTCCTCTCTTGTTGCTGGGACAAATACCCGACATGCAAAATGAAGGAGGGAAACGTTTATTTCGCTCACAGTTACTAGAGGTTTCAGTCCATACTTAGCTTGCTCCAAGGTAGAGCGGCACATGGCCCAGAGCAGCCCTCTGTGGCTGCAGAGAGAAAGTTGGCCTCCCTTAAGTTGCATTCAGGCTCTCCGCCCCAGGCTGGGTGCCATACACCCATGATCCCAGCAGCACTCAGGCCCCTAGTCCCAGTGGATCATGAGTTAATCTAAAACTCTGGAAGTCCACCCCATGACTGCATGAGACTTTGAGGGGACAACTAGATGCAAACCATAACAACATGCACAACTCTTCCAAGCTGTAACATAAAGTGTTCCTTTGTCTTCAGTTCAGATTCTTTGGATATTTTTGCTTTCAGCTTTCTTTTGTTTTTATCATGGTTTAAAAGTGCATTCACTGACTCTTCGGAGCCCCTTTGCAAGCTCTCTTCTCTGCACCTCCAGCTGGGATTGCCGTTCCCCGTAGTCTGAGTGCTGACGGCCCGTGGCTCACATCCCCGCGCTCCACCTCACGGGCCTCTCAGGTTGGGCACACATCTCCTTTCTTCTCCTCCCCTATCATCGTTTTTGAAACAAGAAACTTCATTGTCAGATAGAAGGAAATTTGTGGTCTTGAAGATTTAGGTGTTGTTGATTTTTAAAATTTTCACAAAAGATGCATAATCTTGTGAGATATAATTTTTCAGTAGAAGTAAAACTAAAAAGAGTTTTTTCAGTAAATGTGTTAGTATCCATCGCTGTGAGCAAGACCAATAAAAGTGTGTATTTATTTATGAGTGACAGTTCTTCTGACAAGAGAGCCCAGAAACCTTAGTATCACCAACTTTATCTCTTTATTAATAAATATGTGAAATGATATATGTCAGTCACATCTCATTCTAAGGTTATGATTCAAAAATATTAAGAATCATAATAGTAAAAAATGAGATAAATAGTGAGAAATGAGAAAAATCCACAGAACATTTTTTTCTTGCTAGATAAATCACTAAATAATGAATCAAGGGGAAAACACTGGGCCTTCTTCCTCTGATAGATGAAAGGGCATTGGATATGAAAAGATGCCTGCTAAGCCCTGGATGCTGACATATTGTGGCCTCAACCCAGCCAGGGGTGATGCGTCCCATCGTGAGTCTGGCATTTGGCAAAGTGGGTGAAAAGCTTTGGATGGAGACAGGATGAACTGAGGTAAGGATTTCAGCCACAGCTGCGGAAAGAGGTGAAACATGAGCCACACAGGCAAATGTAAATGTTCTAATAGAGACATGAAATAAAGGAAGAACTAGATAACATTATTTTTAATAAGATGCTTTACTTAAATGTGTACAAAACGCTAGAACTGCAACCTGGTGTCAAAATAAAAACAAATTTACGAATGGGATGTTTGTGTTCTTCTTTGTATTCATATTAAGGATATGAAATCCAGTATGGTAGTTAATTGTGGTGTTCTCTTGAATAAGCAATAACAGGTTCATTTAGTACAGTTCTGGGTATGTTTGGATGACATTATTTTTAATAAGATGCTTTACTTAAATGTGTAAAGCTGACTAGCTGAGAAGGAAAGACCCACCCTGGTCTTTCTCACCAGCAAGAAAAATGGAAAGAAGAAGGTAGCCTGGCTTCTACTTCTTTAGAGAAGCTCCCAGCTTCATCCATGCCTTTGCAACATCCCCAGCCTTCCAGGCAGTCCTCACACTTCCAACACAGGCCCCTCATCTTCCCTGTACATATTTGCAAGACTTTACGGTGAACTTCAGTCCTTTCAAGTTTGACTGGATCCAGCGTTGCAGCTTTGAATACTCCTTGTACATTCTTCTGCATCTGACTCTGTGACTCGAAGGCAGCTATGGTAAACCTACTTTGTGAATTCAAATATATACGATAAACTGAGTTAATTATTTAAGTCAGAGCTGCTGGAAGAAGTAAAACATGAGCACACAGGCAATTTAAAATGTTCTAGTAGACATTAAGTAAGGGAAGAAGTGAATAGCATTATTTTAAATAAGGTGCTTTACATATATATATATATATATATATATATATATATATGTATGTATGTATGTACTGTTACCCTGGTGAATTCTGATACATTTAGGATATATTCATCATATATAGTATATCTCAAGTTCTTGTGTTTGTCTATAAATATCTAAATAAACACCTATGATCTAACTACAATTCCAATTTTCTCTTTTTTTACCATATTTCTGGTAAAAACTATAGGGCGAATATAGCTAATGCCTCCTCTGAAGTTGCAATATGTAATAAAAATGTGAAAATAAGAAGAGGAATATGAAGAAGAAGGGATAAAATGAAGAAGGGGAAGAAGAGGAAAAGAATGAGAAGGAAGAGTCAGATCAGGAGGCATCTTAAGAGCCAGAAGAGGAGAAAGAACATGAGGAGAAAAATTTTTGTTATAGTTCTTTACAGATACCGATATGTGTATTTGTGCTTTTTTCTTAGATTTTTCCACTGTAAAACTGTAACACTAGATTAATTCAAACTCTGCATGGAGCCTAGCAGTCAAGCAACAAAAATTCTGTTCAGTAGACTTCCTCATATATCACTTAGTCTACTTTTACTATAATGGATGGAGGTGTAGCTCATGAACATTTGACTGTAATTTTGCTTTGGGTGAGAGTGGAGTAGGGCGGGACTTGGTTCTGTTGTGCTCTTCCATCAAATTCATCATTCCCATATCATCATAGGAGACATCAAAATGAAGTAAGATATCAATGCTTATAACACAAGTAAATTTCTTGGAACTTCCATTGAGCAGTGATTCTCAAACTTTGGTTTCAGACCAGCCCTATCAGCGTCTCTCGGTAACACGTCAGAAATGCATTTTCTTGGGTTCCATCAATGCCTTTACCACCATGCAGCTGTTGTCTTACAGAATGTGTCTCCCTTGATCTTGTCACCTTGAAGACACATGGCAACAATATGTGGTCCACTAACCCATCAGGTCCAGTGAGATTTGAGAACCACAGCCATACAGCTCAGTGCAAGCTTCCTTTGCTGTTCTTTTTCCTACCTGTGCAGTGGTACCTTGCTTCACGACCTGTTCCACGATTCTGGGGAAGATGGCCTCGTTCATGTCCATTACCCAATGTGGAGTGTGTAAACAGAAGCAGAAGTTGGCTGAACACTTGTGCTTGGGAACTAAGTAATTCACAAACAGAAGCATATATGAACCAAGGAATTATTGTAACTGAAGAAGACAGTAGTCATTCATTTCAGTAGCTTGGAAGGTGGCAATGGCTAATTTATGATGTGTATCTTTGGGCATTACAATTAGCGACAGTTTTGCTCTGTGCAAAACATGGTGTGTCTCTTTTTCATATGGAGAATTTCTTGAAGTATCTTGTGTTTTCACTTTGAATGATGAGCTCTTAAGTGAATGTGAGATTTGCACCTCACGGAGCAGTGCCACAGTGAACAATCTTAATGCAGGTAAATGTCATCCCTACATAGGTAATACAAGTTGGAGAAAATTTGTAAACTATCCAAAATATTTCCCTATTCTACTCAATCACATCAGATTCTTAGGTCTACTCACTTTGTTGGGACAAAGAGTAATAGTCTTGTAAATGAACTTGATTTTGAGCAGCAGGAAGAAAGGGATGCTGGGTGCTAATTTCCTTTCCCACGGACCACACTCTTCCACACAGTAACATTGTTTATAATTTACAGTGTGCTTTATCAAAAGTGCATTTTAAATGGGTGAAGCAGAACTTGAGTCTGTGTATTGTAGAACTCGCCATAAAACAGAAATTACTGAAAGCCATCAGGAAGCACATGGGGCTACCACTCCAAGTTCCATGTGGTTTTGTCCAGAGCCATGAAAAAGTCTTGTTAGACTAAATTAGAAAAGTAAAGAAAAAAATGAAAGGATTTTTTTCTTAAATTCTGTATTCATCCAGGATTGATAAGGTAAAACTTCAAATGAATATTTGGTAACAAAAGTAAATAGCTTTAATCTCAGGAAACAGAAGATAACTGACTGTTTCTTTTCTTATTGTACAGATCACTTTAACAGAGTGGCACAGCAAAAGAAATTACTGAAAGCCACAGAAAATGTGCCTCTGAGAGGTCCTTTCAGTCAACTAATGAGGACAAGATCAAAGGAGACACATTCTGTAAGACAACAGCTACATGGTCAGAATTGAGAGTTGAGAAAGTCTATAGAAATGAAAGATGAGAGTACGGAAGAGTGACATGGCTGGGGCAATCAGGGGTGGCTTTCCAGTTGAAGAGACTCATTAACCACAGGCCAGGGCAGCCGCTTCAAGCCTGATATGAGCCCAAAGTGAGGCCTGCACGTGGCACCAATCCTCTGATGGAAGCACACGCCAACCTTTGCACCTGATGCAATCTTCTAGCGTCAGATCAAAGGGGACCACCTGCATCTACTGTCATTTCCTTTTCTTCTCTTTTTCTTCTTATTTCTGTCCTAAGACAAA
This sequence comes from Ctenomys sociabilis, assembly GCA_004027165.1. Classification (NCBI taxonomy): domain Eukaryota; kingdom Metazoa; phylum Chordata; class Mammalia; order Rodentia; family Ctenomyidae; genus Ctenomys; species Ctenomys sociabilis. Next base: position 18,167 of record PVKA01032953.1, on the reverse strand, counting down.
CAATATTCTTTCACACTGACCAATTGTCTGTACTGATTCAGTGAATGGGGCAATAAGAACCCGGAAGACACTGCTCGTCCTTACTCTGCCTAACAAAGAAAAGAAAACGCAGGGTAAATGAGATGAAGCTGCGGAAGGACCAGTGAAAGCTAATAGGTACTTTACATCTGCTCAAACACAGCCACAAATAGCGGCATGAAGAATCAGACTCTGTGAGTGATAAACTCATGAAAGCCCCTTCATTCGCTTAATGCTACCTACCATCACTTGTTCTCTGGGAACCGAAATCTTCCTCCTGTGCAACTCCTCCAAGCGGCTTATGCATTGTTTTCTTTCCTAATAATCCAAAACTTGACTGCAGGCTTCCATGTCTGACCCTTTCACCAAATTCTCATTTCTCATTTAATTCTATAAATGGCAGATAATAGTTTTCCATGGACAGTTAGAGGTTGATCTCAGACATAGAAATACTCTGTGTTTCAACCAAAAATATTTAGTGTATGATACTATATTTAAACTATTGGGCCTAGCACCCCAAAGAGTGCCCCTGATAATGTATATAAATACGGAAGATCTGATTTAACTAAGAGTGCTATCCAGAGGTAAACTAGTATAGTAACAAGTAACACAAACCAACCTTCTAAATTACTTTGTGGGCTTTATTTTTCAGGAGAAATGGAGGTGCTAAATGCATTTATTGCTAGGCTATTTATACTAAATAAGGGTGATTTTTCCTGGAAAATTTCCATTTGTGGAGTAAAAGTTCATCCATTATGAGTTCAATGAACCACTTGGGGTCACTGTACTGTGTGTGTGTTGATTTACTGTAGAAACACAATAGGACTTTGAAATAAAGCTCAGGGCTAGTTCTTCAGGATGGTTTTTGTGCTCACGTTTTTCTCGTTGTCTCCTACCTGATCCTACTTCCTTCTTCAACCTGGTACTCATCTCCTTCCATCACAATAAAACCCATCAGGTATCACAAAGCTGCCAACTACCACACTGGCCCACTTGCTTATAAAATTCCAGTTTCTGCCTCCGCAATCTTCGTGCCTTCTGTTTTTTCATCTGCTATATTTCACTGTTGTATCTCACCTGAAGGTCAAAGGCTGCTATTTTCCAACTTTGCAGTCATAAAAGTACTGTGTAGCTGCCCATCTATGTGTCAAGTTGCTCATTCTTTTTCAGTTCAAAATGATCACTGCCTGTCCTCTCTGTTCCGTTCCCCCTACCAGGTTTCTGGATTACCACCAAAAACTCCTCTTAACTCCAGTTTTTCTGATATTTTAAGTAAAAGAATCTGCTAGAAACTAAGACACCTGTCAATTTTAAAAAGCTAGTGAATTTACAATTTAATTAGCATGTATTTAAAATAGACTAAGTCATTCTGTATAACAGGAAAGAAAAACAGAAATTCTTGACTAATATAACCTGTGAATCTAGAGTTTGGTGAAAATATACACTGATTAGACAATCTTAACATACCTCAGGCTTTCACATGACTCCAAAATCTTAAGACATATTAAAATCTTAAAGTAGAGGTAATGCTTCATATATAATGCCAGTTTCTCAAATTTCTGTCAGTTTTTAAGCCCACATGGTCCTTTTATATAAAATGTGCCCTTCCCCCCATAAAGTACCTGTGGAAGAAGCGTTACTTCCTTCTCCTGGAAGTAGAACATGAGATCCAGGATCCGGACGGCTCACCCCAATTCCCAAAGCTTGCACTCCTCCAGTACAGTGGTAGGAGAAACAAAAAGGACAGCTGCATTTGGTTGCTAAGGGCTCCCATGTGAGTGACATGCAGAAGGGGAGCACCATGCTAGGTACTCGACACACACGGGCTTAACTTAGTGATATAATTAAAAAAGTGAGTGAAAACGTGTTAAAGTGAGAAAATACTTCTAAAATCAGTCCTTGGGCTTGTGATTATTTTCTCAGCTGCACAGCAGTCCTTCTCTGGACAGAGATGGCTGAGCTATGTTCCAGAAGGTCTATACATAGCATTCTTCTCAGTTCTTCTGTTGATGAACATTTAGTCTGATCCTATTATCTCAGCAATAGTCCTGCAACAAAACACAGCAGAACAAAGAAAAGGGCTTTTATACATAATGATTTCATTGTCAAACTGAGGAGGAAAGAGGAAAGGAAGGGTTAACAATGGGCATAACGTTATTGCTTGACTATAGGAGTAAGTTTTGCCACATCCTGAATACAATGGGAGAAATTAACAGAATATATTATATGTTACAAACTAGAAGAAAGACATATGGATGTGCTGACTGTAACAAAAAGTAAGGTGACAGATGTGTTATCTGCCTTGAATTAGTCATTTTTCAATGTATAATAAACCAAAAACATCACACTGCATCTCTTAAGTGTGTAAACATATTACTTCAATGATTTTTTAAATTAAGAAATAGGTGTATCTTAGTGCACACCCTTTTTTTTTTTTTTTCGGAACTGGGGATTGAACTCAGGCCCTTGCGCTTGCCAAGAAAGCATTTATTTCACTGAGCCATCTCCCTGGCCCTAAGAAATAGGTGTATCTTAGTAACCTGTTACATAATTATAAAAATAACCTTTCTGGGGCTGGGAAGATAGCCGGTGATCTAAGCACTTGGTTGGCAAGCTCAAGGACCCAAGTTCAATCCCTAGTACAAGTTGTGCTGGTCCCCAGAACTGGGCGTGGTGGTTCACGCTTGTAATCCCAGCGCTGCAGAAGCTGAAACAAGAGGATCACTGCAAGCCTAAACTGTACAGCATGATTCTGTAACAAATAAATAAATTAAGATAAAACTGCTTTGCATATCATTTTCTGTAATAGAAGTTTCGACTCTAGTAAACTTGCAGAAAACTCCTAAAATATGGAAACTCCTTTTTTTTTTTTGTCTTTTTAATTTTTATTTTATTTATTTATTTATTTTCATTTATTTATTTTTATTTATTTATTTTTGGTGGAACTGGGGATTGAACTCAGGTCCTTGTGCTTGCGAGGGAAGCACTTGTACCACTGAGCCATCTCCCTGGCCTCTGTCCTCATTTTAAATTTGTGACAAAATAAAAACAATGAACACAAAAGTTTATGTACAAAATAGTTATCATGGCACAGATTGTAAAACTAAAAATGATACGATTTCAATGTCCATATGGAAAATAATGAAATAAATTTCAAATAATAAAATACAAGCTATGAAGTATTACTCTAGGTATTATTAATATCCTTCAGGCCATATTATTAAAATGGAAATTATTACTTATAATACAAATCAGAATGAAATGTATTTATTTAGTTCTTAATATCAAAATTAAATATATAGTGGTCAAATGGCAATGCATCAAAATTGCAGTGGAGTTTGATTTTTTATTTTATTTATTGATTGATTGATTTTTGGCTGGCTGGCCCTTCTTTAAGGGCTGGTCTGGTGAGGTATGTGGTGCTGGGGATCGAACTGCAGTCCGCTGCAGCTGCTTGAGTTTTCCCAAACAAGGGGTTTAGACAACTGAGCTATCCCGCCAGCCCCTACAGTGGAGTTTTAATATCATTAAAGTTTTGCTTTTTTTTTTTTCAAAACTGCATTCACCACTGCATCTCCGTAACATCGCAGTCGGGCTGCTCCTGGGACCACCTGTGCTTGCCTGTCTTTGCTGCTTATCCCATTTCCAGGAAGAATGCGACTCTAAGTCAGCGAATGAGTTCAGTGTCATAAAAACATACTTTCAGCAAAACTGTTTATCTGCGGCAACAGTTTTCTTACCTCTGAAGTCACTGCAGTAATCAAATTGCAGTGTACTTGCCGAGGGTCACAAGTTCAAGTCCAGGTTGGGCAACTTAGCGGCCTAGCAAAACCCTGTCTTAAAATAACAAAAATGGTTTGGATGAATTTCTAGGACTCCTAAAACTGTTTCGTTCTACGATTGTCATTTCACTGTGCCCATCAATACTAAATTACTGTGTTTCAAATTTCGTCCACCTCAGTTTCCTTTCTTGAAAGACCTGTCCTCCTCCCTGGGGTACAGGCATTTAAGCCTATGAATATCTTTCCCACTCCTCACTACTGCAGTTCTCCCAGGACAGTGCTTTAATGCATAGCTTAGGCTTATTAATGGATTGTTTCCTACTATTAAAAAGAAACCAGCAACTGACACGATTTGTCACACTTCTGGGTTAAAGATTAGGCCAAGGTTCAACTTTCTGGGTTCATGCTGGAGAAAAGCCACCATTTGAAGTAGAAACCTAAGGTGCCAAGCTATGCAAATCTTATAACACTTATTAAGTTTTAGATGCTTTAAAACATTCCAAGTGTTATTCTCAGAATTCCATTTATTATATTAAGTCATTTAATCCTTTCAAGCTTTCGATGGAACTTGGACTGTCATTAACCTGCTCTTTCCTGGGTTGTGGAATTGCTGCTACGTGGAGGGGAGTCACTGCTGGAATCTAAGCCAGGAATGATGAACCTTTCAGAGACCCAGAGCCGAACTGCAGCCCCAAGCCCACGTATTCATCAAAAAGTGCCAACACTGCAAACTGAGACTTAATTTTAGGAAAAAACTCATGCATCAACATCTTTGCCTGAGAAATGTAGTAAGAGAGCTTTTAATGATACAAACAGCTTAGTACTGAATGGCAAAGGTGAGCATCTTGTGTTCCCTTGCACAGTTAAGGTGATCTTCGCTGTTATGTGCATGCTGACCATCTGTCAAACCTTGGCTGAGGCAACCTGGTTCTCTTATCAACAAATAAGGCTCTACCCCGGAGGCCAAGGCTGCAAGGTCCAGTATCAGTCCATGGGTCCATTACACCACCCTGCTGCTCATATAGTGCTATCACTTTTTACCTTAAAGAATTGAGGCAAAAAGACTGAGATTGATTCTGAAAACTCAGAATGTCAGACTCAGTCTCTACTGTTCAAAGTACCCTCAGAGAATCCAGTGGGAGAGATTTCTCTTAGAACTTCTTTTTCTACTATATACTGGTGACATCCTGTCAGATACTACACTGTTTTAGCCTTCGTACTTATTTACTGCAGATAACTGCTTCTGATGTGCACTTTAATCTAGATATTTCTATCCCAAATGAGAAACCTCTACAATGCAATTAGATGCAACTCCTTCCCAGAGCCCTAGGAGCAGTATGTCCATTTATATAGGATGCTTTACTGTGACAACTGTGTGACACTGGTATTGGGAGGAACAAACTTCACTTTTTTACCTGATAACAAGGTGAACCTAATACACACACACACACACACACACACACACACACACACACACACACGTGCATGCACACACACACCCCTTGTGTATTGCATAAACACCTAAATTCAAACTCTGCAGCAGCAAGCAAATGTCGTATTTTCAATAGAAGTAACATTTATCTACCTTTCTAGCTGAAATATGGCTTACATACACTGGAGTTAAAAACGTGATTCATGACTTAAATTAGAAAAGCTACAGAGTGCTCCCAAAGTGGGTTTGAAAACCAGCCCCCTCACCTGAACATAGTATTTTACAAAAAGCCAAACAAACAAAAAATCCTATATAATATAAAGAATTGTCTCAAATATCATGCACTACGTAGAGTCCAAATTATCAGGGATATAGGGATCTTTATAATATATTTAGAAATGGTTTTTGCAAAAGATACATATAGGGTGCAAGCCCGCAGCTGTCATACATCACCTAGTGCTACTTAGAAGAAACAGAGTCATGTGTATCTTCAGCTGTTAAAAAAAGCACTTGCTAATCCAACTCCCAACTCTACTTTAGGGTGAGGTCTCCTTCATTGAGAATATTAGTCCTTTTCTCTATACTATAATAAAACAAAGCAAAACAAAACACACCTTGAGTCAGGCTGCTTGTAAGGAAAACAAGCACAGTACAGCTAGCTTAGCACCAGTTTAGTGTTTCTAGGCTCCACGTCTGTGTCGCACAGTGCTCGTTCTGTAAGGCCCCCATGACCGATGGAGGAGCATGTGAGAGAGGTAAGGTCCCCTCTGAAAGTAGCCAGCAGGAGGCTGCAAATTCTCAATACCTTCCTGGAGGACACAGAGACCCAGTGACACAAAAGCCTCTTGTGGGGCTCCGTTTCTTAAATGTTCACTGCCTTCCACTGTTGTACCAAGGACCAGAATTCTAATGCATGAGCCTTTGAGGCACCAAGGACATCTGACACACCACTGAGTGACTTGTGGACAACAAATATCAATATTTTTTGGCATTTTTCCCATAGATCCTGTCTACTTTGGAGACAGCATTTGAAATAGATCCTACTAATACAACTTCATTTCACTTGGAAGTCTGGTCCAAAAATGATGTGTTGAGGACTCCTATCTACAAGTTTAATTGATCTTCCTTATGGAGTGTTGGCTTACAGCTGGGGCTTGGCCACACAGAAATTTACACAGTGGTCTGGCTAATATCCCAATTTACTTCCCACCATTCTGTCAAAAAATATCTGTGGATGCGGCCCTAGATGAAGAACAGAGATCTGCTTGTGTAATTTCTCAGACAGTTCAACCCTAAATCCCAATTGAAGTACCTATGTGCTAGAGATGCTTTCATTTGGGAAGTTTATAAAATTCTTTTCTATCAAAGTAGTGTTTATTTTTGAATGGCTCCTAGGTGAATAGAAGAAACTTCCTGTAAAAGATGTATTTCTTTTGTGTTGGGATTTTAAAAGCCGCTTTCTGCCTAACTGACTACCTTCTGTGGAAATCCACATGATAAATCCAGGACTCCTTCAGACCCAGCTATCATTACAAAAATGATTGCGCACAGGGGGACCTGCAGGCAGTAACATCCACGGCGTTATAAAAGCCGTGGAAGACGAGATGCTCAGAAGAACCGCAAGGGATGAGTGTGCTATGGACCTTTATTCCTCGTGAGGGAGCTGGGTGGGAGATTTTTCTTCCTTTATGTATTTTTTTTTTCTGATCAGCTTGGCTCGTTCAAAGGAGTAAAAGGTTCTTATTTCTTTCCCCAACGTTTGTCTTTTATTAAAACAGTAAAAAGTTTTCTGACTTGCTGAATTCCATGCAAACCCATTTAAAACTTCTCTGATACTGTCAATGCAAGGCATCTTCCCCACTAGTGTATCTTCAATGAAAGATGTAATAGGAACAATTCAAATTCATACCCTAAAAAGACTTAGACCATGAGGAAATTAATATTTAAAAGCAAAAAACAATCCTATTCTGAGTCAAATATCCATACATGTTCTTCCTCGAGGGCATGGATTTCACAAGTGTGTTAACCCAGAATATCATATATGTCTCTATGTATCTTCAAATTTTAGAAGTGGGCAATGAATGTGAGGTAATAATACTCAAATGAAAATAACTGTAAAAGGCATCAAACTTAGCCATACTCATTATACGTCAGGTTGAATTAATTTTTATTTATCAGGACATCATGAAGCTCAGTTCTTTGTTCCTGTATGGTTTACAGACAATTTTGGTCCATTAGCTCAGAGAAAAAAAAAAATTGTCATTTTTGAGGCAATAGGAGTTTTCATTCTCTTTAATGCTTGAATTTTAAGTTTATTTTTTCTCTTGAAACAAGTTGTTTTTGATGAAATAAATATACTCATTTGTTAAACATTTATTCTGTAATACATATGTTCAAGTTTAAAGTAATTTGAAAAAAATTTCTTTACTTTATAAAATATATTCTATTTCTATAGTGCTCCCAAGAGTTGCCAATATTTTTTTTAAGATTTTTATTTTTCATTTTCTTAAGATTTTTATTTTAAACAGAAAAAAACAATGGCACAGGGACTGGGGAGATAGCTCAGTAAAATAAGCACTTGCCTGGCAAGCGCAGGATCTGAGTTCAATACCCAGTACCAGAAAAAATAAATAAATTATAAAAATGGCACAGAACTTCAATCCAAGATAATAGAAAATTAACAGTGGTCATTATATTGCACACTATTGTCTTCAAAGTGCTTTCTCAGATTACAAGTGATGAGCATCCAGATCTGATCAGACTATACAAGTACGAATTGTTCATTTGTGCGTATATTGAATGAATGAACTAATGAACTAATAGAAATTAGTAGTAGAGTTATCTTATAAGTATGTATATATATTTTTATAAAACCATATTTATTGAGTAAAATGAATACATCACATATCACATATCAGACATACATCATATACAATATACCATATATCATATGTCATATATTGTATTATATGTTTTTTAAATGTATTTTTAGTACAGGGTTTCACAGGGTCTCACTGCACTCCTGTTTTCAGCCTCCCAAGTGCTGGAATTACATGCAAGCTCCACCGCTTCCAGTCTTACTCACCGTCTCCGTGAGCCCCGGGGGCGGGGGCGGCACAGCGCACACTGGGATTCCAACCCTGGTCGGTCTCCGCACCTGCCCTAAGCAGACACTTTCATCAACTGAGCTATCTGGCCGCTCCAATATTCTTTTTAATAAGTGAGTAAATGGCATCGCTTGGGAGACAAACAGAATTTTAAAAGGTAAAAGCTCAAGCCTAAACAGTTTATTTTATTCCACTCTTACATGTCTGGTGCAGATAATCAGAGTCGGAGCTAAGGAGCTGTCGACCAAGGACTGCAGGTGCTCCTACCGGATCCCACTTGGATCAGAGACTTTCAGGCCCCGGCACCACGCTCTCCCAGGGGCCCAGTGAGCCTGAGCTGGGAGAGGTTCCCAGCCCCTCCAGCCATATGAGCTAACGTTGGCGACTTCGCAGAAATGGGAGGCAGCACTTTCTCCGCTCTTCAGCTTCATCGCTACCGCCAACCACCATATGACGGGAAAGGAAAGCTGAGCTCCTCTTACTCAAGGAGGCCCCACTGCGTGACTTTCCGCTCCAAGGACAGGTTGGGAGATGGCGCTTTTGTCTTCAGCCCTGGTCATGCCGCCCTTTGCCATCGGGAGACCATGGTGACCATTGGCAGGTAGTGACGGGCAGCGAGGTCTCCAGCAGAGTGGTGGCCACCTCTCGTCTTGGGCGGGCACAGCGGGCAGTTTTGCTTACACAGCAGTGGTTGTGTTGTTTCTCGAAGAGTGAAGGAAGCCATGCAGGAATGAGCGAGTTTCCACCGAGCTAAAGAATAGCCCTTCAGGTTTCACCCTAATATGATAATTTTTTTTAAGGCAAATAGATCTGCTACAGTGCTCCTGAGGAAAAACTTAAGAGCAAGTTCACACAGTATAGAAGTCAGTGTTTGGAAAGATCAAATCTTAAAACTACTGATTGATTTTTTGTTAGATATTTCATTTTTGGCACACTTTTTCAAGCAAACATGGTGACAAGAAAAAAAAACAACAACAACAACAACAAAAAAGCAAAACAGTGGACTTGGCCTTTGTCTCCCTTTCCATTTTATCTTTCTTAAAGCTCTGTTCCCCTTTCTTTCTTTCCTCCTCTCCCTTTCCTAGTTCTAGCTTCTTTTGAACAATTTCTTCCTATTTCTCAATGCCTATAATACACTTTGCTCCTTGTTTACCATTTTAGTTTCCCATACCACAGAAGCAGTGCGATACTTTCACATGTGAGCTGGCCCGATGGTTGTGGGTTACTGTTAAACTGACTAAAGTGATATTTTCACATGTGTCCCCTTTTATTTAAGACTATGATTTCTTTTCTTTTTAAAATACTTTTTTATTATTTTAGAGGGAAAAAAACAAATAACAAGAGCAAAGACAATAACAAAGAAAGATGAAACAGTAACGATGGCACAGAATTTCAAAATAAGAATAGAAATTTAATAATGGTTGTTAGATTTTGTATCTTATCATCACATTTGTTGCTTAGATTACCAGATAGCTTTTCCTTTCAATGAACCTTAACCTTTTTTTCCTTATCTTTTCTAAGAGTACGGTTTTGAGTGGCCTCCATTTACCTAGGAATGCATCTAGTTCCTTTTTTATGGCTCAGTAATACTCCATCATATAAACACATATTTTTTATGCATTCCTTGCTTTATGAATAATTGTGTTGTTTACAAGATTTAGTGGTTACAAACTGTGCTATAAACAGGAGGGACCTTTATCTCTGTGGTTTGATGTTGCTAATTCTTCTGGGAACATATCCAGCAGGAAGATGCTGGATCAAGTGGGAGCTCTAAGGCTAGTTTTTCAGCATCTCTACACTGATTTCCACACTGGTTGCACCACTCTGCATTGCCTTTCTCCCCACAGTCCCACAAGCATTTGTTATTAGTTGATTTCTCAATTATTGCCATCTTTCTGGAGTGAGATGGAGTCTAAGTGATGTTTTAATTGGGGTCACTTAAGTGACCAGTAATGTTGAGCATCTTTTACATATATTTATTTGCTGATTGCCTTTCTGCCTCGAAGAAGTGTGTATTCATCCCAATGCCCACTGTTTGGATTCTGTCTGTGAATGTGCCTATTTTCAGTTATTAATGTGTATTATACATTAGTCCTTTGTCTGAGGGACAATTAGCTAAAATTTTCCCTACTCACTAAGATGTCTTTTCACTCTATTGGTAATTTCTTTTACTGTGCAAGACCTGTTCAAGAGGATGGGGCTGGGCCAGGGAGATGGCTTAGTAGGGTAAGCACTTGCCTGGTAAGCACAGGGCCTGAGTTTAATCCCTGACTCTGCAAAAAAAAAAAAAAAAAAAAAAAGAAAGAAAGAAAGAAAAAGAATTTGAGTTTGAGCACAGCCTGGTTTGTGAATGAGACGGCCTAGGAACACTGGGTCCTGAAGTGACCCAGAGCACAGGCCCAGTGTGGAAGCCTTCAGCAGAACTCCCTGAAAAGAGGCTAGAGGCAAGGCCCTCCCAAATGATTCAGGAGCAGAGCATCTTGCCAGTGTGACACAAAGGGTTCACCTGCAAGGCTGCAGCAGGAAGAAGTGGAGCACAGCAGTGAAACCCAAGCCACACCCACCTGGAGGAGTCTGTATTTCGTAGATCTGGACCTGGTGCTAAGGTAATAACCCTATCTAAGCTCTACACCAAAGGTCAAAAGTCAGTGGTACAGAAAATGACAAAGAAAAGAAACAAAAAGCAAGCTCGAGCCCCGAGTCCACCTAGTACAAATGAGATGACACTAGTATAGAGGAAATTGGAAATCATATGACTGAGATCTCTGAAATAATAGCTTCGGGAGTAAAGAAACAGCTGCAGAAAGGTATAGAAGAGCTCAGATCAGAAATAATTTCTGATGTAAAAAATGTAGTGATAACTACAATCAAAGAAATACTAAGTGCTTCTGAAGAATACATGATAAAAAAATAGAGCAGAATATAAAAATGATGGATCCCCTGATAAGCAATATAGGAAAGAAATAGAATGTATGAAACAGATCCAAAGTGATATACAGGAAATTAAAACCTCAATCATAAGCTGGCAAATCCATTTGAGTGAAAATGAAAATAGACTTTCTGATCTTAAAGACACCATTGCAGCTAGTGAAAAAGGAAGCAAAGATCTCTTAAAAACAACTAGGATGCAGGAAAAATAATTCAACACCTGCAAGATGATGCAAAGATGAACAATGTGAGACTAATAGGCATCAATGAGAAGGGAGGAGTCAGTACAAATGATATCAAAAGAATATGGGCAGAAGTAATAGCAGAAATATTCCCAATTATAGGGCAACAATCTGACATTCAGTAACTGAAGCATATAGAACTCCAAATAACATCAACACAATTAAAAGCACTCCCAGAAATATAATAATCAAGATTCCAGAAATTCAGCACAGGAACAGTATACTAAAAGCTGCTAAAAAAGAAACAGATCACATTTAAAGGAAAACCCATCAGGATAACGGCAGATTTCTCTTCACAAACCATCATGTTGAGAAGAACATGGAGTAAAGTGCTTCTTCAAGTCTTGCAAGAAAACAAATTCCAACCCAGACTGATACATCCTGCAGAACACTCTTTCAAGTATAATGGAGAAGTAAAATACCTCCATGACAAAAAGCAACTAAAGAATTTCATGATGGCAAAGCCAAACCTACACAGACTACTAAATGATGTTCTAGAGAGGGAGCAAAATGATCACAAGCCCATAAATGAGAAGGGAAAAAACCCACCAAATAGGACCAACAAACACAGGAGAATAAGAGGTATACAAGAGTAGTCTTTCAGTTATTCTTTTGTTGTATACAGTAGCAAAATATTTCCATCAGCACACTCGACAAATGGACTTCTCTTGCACCCTATGGGTCAAGATTCCATATGGGACTACAGGTGTAGCTCAGTCCCACAAGTGACACCTGGCCACCAGTAAGTGCCATGATCTTTATCCATGTCTACAACGCACTAGAATTTTGTGTGATATCCTATCCCCAAACTGTCAGAAGTGATGGCCATTTATTTGTCATTCCAGCATTTATCTTATGTTTTATTCTTAATATTTCTTGACTATCATGAAAATTTTTCCTTAGTTTAAATGTTTTGAAGCATTTAATTTTTAACTAATTAGTATTTAATTTTCTGAATAATGCTTAATCTTAATTTTTGTTTTAAGATTTATACTATATCTTTGAATTACAATTTATCTAAAAGACATCATATGATATCTTCTCCTAGTATTAGAAACTTTAAAAGGTATATTTCTATTTTCTGTTGACTTTATGTTACTTCTTCCTTGTCCTTTATACACACACATATATATGAAAAAATACATGTATAACCCAACATAAGATTGGTACTTTTTCATAGAAATCTTCAATGACCTCTTAAATAAGGGTTCTTATAATATATTTTATATAGTTCTGCATAACTATTACTTTGAGAGCTCTTCATTGTTCATGTTTATTGCAACTCCTCTTGCCTTTTGAATTATGCTCTTTGCTATTTCGTATATACTATGTCTGGAGGTATTAAAATATTTCAAGTTTGTATAAATAGAAAATATTTTACTTTTAGTTTTCAAAGGTATGTTTGCTAAGTATAAAATTCAAAGAGGATAGATCTTTTTTTCTTTCAGTCCTTTAATAAGTCTAGTTTCTTACACATCTGGTCCTTTTTTTTCTTTCTAATGTGGAGTAAGATGGTATTTAATTTTGTTCATCCATACCTAATATTTTTTAAGTATATGCTTTAGCCATTTTTTTTCTTTATAAGTTTTGAACAATTTCATTTTTGTATATCTTGGTATGATTTTAGTTAAATTTCTTGTGCAAAAGGTTCATTTTTCTTGGAAATGTGGTACTATAAGTTGAACTAAATTCAGAAATTTTAAATCTTTAAATATTTATTGCCTACTCCTTTCTACTTTGAGAATTCTAATTATATGAATATAAAAAAGGAAAGGAGCAGTTAATGCCTACAATTTTTGTTTTTAACTCTGATTTTTTTCCTATCTTGAATTTCTTGTAACTTCTTAGTTATTATTTTTTTACAACAAAACTTATACGTTTATATCTGGTAATCTGAAAAACTAATTTGCACGTAGCATCATGTAATACAGCATCCATTGTTGGATTCCTATTACTTTGATTAGTGAAATCTTGTATCATGTATAATGCTGTTTTCTTCTATCACTATTTTGTGTTCTTTAAAAATAATAATAAAAAGTACAAAAATAAATTAAAAAAGAGGTTGAGAACTCAGGTGATGATAATTTCTGGTATTTTGCAAGTGATTAGAGTTATTTTCATGAAATCTTTGCCTACACCTATGTCTACCATTCTCTTCATTCTATGTTCCATAATATTTAGTGTTTCTGTTTTAATATTTAGATACATGATACATTTTAATTTTAGGCTAATGCCTGTTGAGAGAAATAAATCTAGTTTTAGTCTGTGGCATACAGAAAGACAATTTTTTCCAGCACCACCTGGTAAGGAGACTGTCTTTCTTCTAGAGAACATGTTTGATTGCTTTGTAAAAGATAGGTGGCTGAGTGCGTCTGGAGTTGTTTCTACGTCTTCTAATTGCTTCCACTGATCCTCAGGCCTGCTTCATTTATTTACTTTCCATTTTACAGATCAAAGTAGAACAATATTTCATAACAAAGTAATAGAATAACAATAAGTGCTACATTGCATGTTATTTTTAAAATAGTTACTTGGAGTACATGCTGTGGGCGTGAAAATGCTCTCCATGTGGTACTAGCACAAGCCTTTTTCTCAGTGCACTGAGAGACAGAAGCAACACAACTGCCTTACTTTTTTGCAACTTTCCTTTCCCTTCCCTTCCCTTCCCTTCCCTTCCCTTCCCTTTCCTTCCTTTCCTTTCCCTTCCCTTCCTTTCCTTCCTTTCTTCCCTTTCCTGAATCTTAGTTTCCTTTTGAATAATTTCTTCCCATTTTACAATATTTTTTGTATATTTTAACCTTGTTTACTCTTAGTTTCTTTCAGGTCTGCTTTTTCCCCGCACTAACATGCTGTTTTATTTCAGTGGCTTTCTGGTATAATTTCAGGTCATGGATTGTGACACCCTCTGCCTTACTTTTCTTGCCCAGATTTGCTTTTGCTGTTCCGAGTCTGTTCTGGTTCTAAGAAGGGCTCATCCCAAGGGTGCATGAATGGCTTGACAAGCGCAAATCAATACAAATAACAACACATCAACAAAGCCAAAGACAAAAATCACATAGTCATCTCAACAGATGCAGGAAAAGCATTTGACAAAGTCCGACACCCATTATGACAAAAACACTCAGAAAAGTGGAATAGATGGATTTTATCACAATCTGATAAATGCCTCCTATGACATACTAATAGCTATCATACAAGATGGCCAAAAATTGAAAACTTTCCCTCTAAAATCAGAAATGAGGATGTGCACTATCCCTACTCCTATGTAATATAGTTCTGAAAATATTAGGCAGAGCAATTAGACAGAAAGAAATGAAATTAATAAGGATAGGAAAGGAAGAAGTTAATTATTAGTATTTGCAGATGGCCTGATACTAAACATAGAAGACTCCAAATACTCCACCAAAAGACTTCTATATTTAACAACCAGATTGAGTAGTATAGATGAACACAGAATCAACACTGATAAATCAATAGCATTCCTCTACATAACAACAGAAGTACTGAGAGAAAAATTTTGGAAATGCTTTTACTTTTTCAAATAAACTTTGACAGTATTTTTTACCCATTTCACTGAATTGTTTGTTTGAGATGAACAGATTGGGAATCTAACTCAAGAAAGAAAGGCAAGCAACCCAGAACCCACCAACACTTAATTGAGGACCCACTTTTAGAAGGTGCTATCTAGTAGCATTCCCTCACACAATAAGATAGAAGGCATCCATGTCACGTTATGATGTTGACAAATTTATTTATTTATTTATATTAATTTAATTGAGAAAGAAATAGCAATGAGACAGTTTCAAAACAGGTTATTTTGACAGTCACAATAAATAATACATTGCATATTGTTGTCCCCATAGTAGTTATTCATAGTACAAGATATAAACATGATATCTAAACACTATTAGTTCTAAACTTTCTTCTCTCTTAACTAAAACAAAGCAGCTTATGTCTATTCTTACTATTTTGTATATACATTATATATGTATTTTTTTTTACTACAAAATGGTCTTTCATTTATATCCTCCTTTTTTGTTTAGTTTTATCAGACATGGGTACTCTGTTGCCATTCAAATATTGTAGGTATGTGAATTTGCAAATTAACCCAATATAGTCCTGTAGTTCATAATAGCAGTGGGTTATCCACAGGACCGGCAATGTCCAAAGTGGTTGCCTTGAGCCTTTTATAGCTCAGCATATTAATATGACTCTATGTTTTATAACTCATGTTTATACTTTTCTGCTGAATGGCTAAATCAAGACAAAGCAAGATCTATCTATCAAAAAACTGTAACTTTTGCATCTGACAAGGTCAGTCAAATCCCCTCAGGATTTACCCTGCCACCCTGTGCAGCTATTTGTAGGTCTTTTGTCAGTGGATGAATGACGGACATTGCTAGACCAAGACAAATCCTTGTGAGTCACATTATATTTATTTTGTTATTTATTGATGCTAGTGAAATACATATTGTGTATAAATATTGGGAAATGTGATACTTGTAATAGAGAGAATGCACAGTTCTGCATTGTGCTTTGTGCATCAAATGCCAAAGAGTTTAGAAAAACCCGAAGTATTCCCTGCTAGAAAAATGTGTTCTGTCCTTATGATGCTTCTCAAATCTAAAGTGGCATCATGTACTACTTACCCAGCTTCTCTAGGAAGCCCTTTGAAGCCCCAGCGCTCCTGGAAGTGCTCCCGGAAGTGCTCCTAGAGGTGGAATCCTTCCTTGTCACGCAGCTGATACATAGTGGCCAGTGCTTAACTAACAAACTTACTGTAAAGATTTAATGTGATCACTGATACTTCCTCTATAAAATACTTCCTAAATAAAATACGTCCTGTCCTATATAGTACATGGTAAGCAATAGAGAAATCAGCTATAACAACTTGATAAAAGTCATGTGTCATAAAGATTTTGTTAGTTAAAGATGAATATATAAAGCTTTCTTTAGCCTTTTTCAAATTGTTGAAAATATGTGCGAAAGCATGGAGTAAACCAAAATCAGATCTGTGATGTTTCAAACCTTTTTATTTAGTAAAAATCATTTCCAGGCCGAGGTTGCACAAGAACAGATGATTCTATTCCAGTGTTTAATGGAGTAAGAATGTGGTTTGGAATTCGGGTAGTTTGGTGTAAGCTGCAAAGCTGCATCATGCTTCCCAATAAGGCAGAGAATATTCTACCAAAACTCTGGATTCATTTTTGTTTGCTTTGGCAAGTATATTATCTTGTAAACTCATAACAGAAGTAGCTGTGCTTTCCTTTCTTTCTCAAACGTTACAAATGATATCAACTGACCCATGTGATAAGATTCACCTTTAACTGCAACAGAGAAAGAACTTTGCTTCTCTCAAAATATTTGAGACTGAGGAATTTATGTTCCTTTTTTGTCTTTTATGTGTTTGGTACAGGGTCTCACTACACAGTTTGGACTCATAGTGGTCCTCCTGCCTCAGCCTTCTCAGCATTGGGATTACAGGCGTGTGCGGCCATGCCTGGTCTCTGGGACTGGGTCAGAGTGCCCAGGGTAGGGCCAGCACAGCCTGGGTGCTGGGGATCAAGTCTGGGTCCTTGAGCTTAGACAGCTATGTTATCTTCTTGGTCCCCCACTGAATTGTTTCTTTTGCAAAGTTTTACTTTCAAATTCTTAGTGTTTCCACTCCTTTTGAAAGAAATTTATTTGAAGATTAAATGTTTCAAAACTGTTATAAATGTTGACAATTTGACATGGAAATTTCCTTTGGTGTGCAGTATGTGTGAGTTTGTCTAATCAGCTTATTTGAAATGTGACTTGACTTGCACTAAACATACAGAGATTTTGAGAACAAGATTTCCCAAGCAGAAAATATTTTGTACACAACTTTTCAGAATGATGTGAAAAGCCTCTGAAGTGATTTTACAGTGTTGCTTACACATGATTATGGATGTGGCCACACATCCTGCATTTGTTTTCCTCATCAAAGGTTGGCCTCTCAAGAATAGTGAAGAACAGTGAAGAGCTTCGGGAAATTATGGGTACTCCCAAATATGCTGCTCCTGAAATTCTTAGTTACGATCCTATCAGCATGGCAACAGATGTGGGGAGCACTGGTGTGCTAGCATATGTCATGCTCACAGGGGTATCGCCTTTCTTAGGTGATAACAAACAAGAAACGTTCTTGAGCATCTCACAGATGAATTTAAGCTATCCCGAGGAA
The DNA here is from genome assembly GCA_004027165.1 of Ctenomys sociabilis. Lineage (NCBI taxonomy): Eukaryota > Metazoa > Chordata > Mammalia > Rodentia > Ctenomyidae > Ctenomys > Ctenomys sociabilis. Next base: position 456 of record PVKA01032953.1, on the reverse strand, counting down.
GAATTTGATGGTGTGTCTGAGTCAGCTGTAGACTTCATTAAGAGCCTTTTACTTAAGAAACCTGAAGACCGAGCCACTGCTGAGGAGTGTCTCCGACAGCCATGGTTGGCGCCAAGCAGTATTCCTAGCCCTCGCAAGGTGAAGGGAGCAGTGGAAGTAGCAAGTGTCCTGCAGGAAGGTGGTTCTGGGGTTGACGTTAACGGAGATGCTGAGAAGCCAGAATCCGAGGGATCGCTTGTGACAGAGGAGTTAATTGCAGTTGCTTCATACACTTTAGGACAATGCAGACAGTCTGAAAAAGAGAAAATGGACCAAAAAGCCATTTCTAAACGATTCAAATTTGAGGAACCACTGCTATAAGAAATCCCAGGAGAATTTATCTACTGAGATATTTCTCCCTTTGAAACTTTTAAGATTTTTCCATTGAAATGTTAATATTATTTATGGACCTCAGGC
>PVKA01032952.1:14097-24939 GCA_004027165.1 Ctenomys sociabilis | reverse complement strand
AAAAAAAACACTCATTCAAAATCACAGAGAAATTTCTCATTTATTTCTTTTTCTTTTTAGTATTTTCTTTTAATTGTGTGTATTTGGTACAGGATCTTATTCAAAAATCACAGAAAATTTTCATTTATTTCCTTTTATTTTTATTTTTAGCATTTTCTTTTCATTGTATTTACTTGGTGCAGGATCTCACTACACAGCTCAGACTCATAGTGATCCTCCTATTCTCAGTGCCTCCCCCCCCTGGGATTACAGTTGCATGCCACCATGCCTGGACTCAGGACTCAGTCACTGGCTTGGTGCACCAGGGGGCAGGGCCTTCCTGGCATGCGGGACCAGGGATTAAACCTGGTCTATTTGGATTTGTTTTGTTTTTATTTCTTGTTAGGACATATATTATTGTTATTTTTTATTTTTTATTTTTTTTCCTAATATGATCTGGGAAGGTCTTCTTTAAATCATGGCTGTTTAGGGTTATATATGCTTCACTTATCTGTATGTTCTATTCTTCTGGTGTATTCAGGATATTTTGTACCATTGTTTTGTGAACTGGTTTTTAATGCCATTTGAGTTGTCTTTCTTTCCTTTTTTTGTTTTTGCAGAACCAGGGATTGAACTCAGGCCCTTGCATTTTCCAGGGAAACGCTTATTCTACTGGGCCATCTCCCAGGCCCCTTGAGTTGTTTTTCTATTCTTTTCATTTCTAGTTATTCTTAGATGAATTTTCTTTACACCATCTAGCAGTTTTGGATCCATTTTTTATGTAATTGTTTTGCTTTTGAAGTGTCTTTGATTAGTTGGCCTTTCAAGGCATCATTGTCTTTTGATTTTGAAACTCTGGCCTCACATTGGTCAGTTCTGCTGCCCATAATTCTGTTATGATTTTTAGTCTTCTAGATTTCTAATTGAAACCTTCATAGGCTCTAATTCTTTGGTGAACTGGGCAGTCATTTTTTTGTTTAGCTCATCTAGCTTTTTATTAGTGTCTTCTGAAAGCTCTAAAATCATTTTGGTTGTTGTTTCTACAGTGGCAAGCAGAAACACCTAAATACCACCCAGGATTTGGAGGCAGATTTATTTATGTCTGCTGGCACTGATGGGATCATTCCCATGATATCAGGATCTCTGGTGTTCTAGCTGCCTGACAGTTCTCCTGCTTAGCTGGCAGGGTGAGATCATCGGTTACAAGGATAGATTAGTAATCCTCAGTTCATGAAACTTGGTGCTGTGGTAGTTATGCTGTCATGCTTACAGGGGCCAGGAACGGGATTACAAAGCCATGAAGCAGTTATAGAACTAGCCAGTTTCAAAAGAACCAGGTTTTAAAAAGAATAATTCTTCCTTTTACAGTTTTTTTCTTTCATTTCCATTATCTTCTCAAGTTCTGCTGAGTATCTCTTTGAGCTGTTTTCTAACCTCATTTGTTATCATTTTGGCTAATTTAGTTGTGTGGCTTATGCTGTTTCACCCCTTCCTGGCTGCTGGATTGACTTTGCGGGATCTGTGACATAGTGGGAGGTATTTTACTGTTTAATTCCTCATGTTTCTATTTTTTTTGCACGCATGCGTGTGTGTGTGTGTGTGTGTGTGTGTGTGTGTGTGTGTGCATGCTGATGCTTATATTTGAAGACTTCATTGCCATATAAAGATCTCTTTAGTTACTTTACAGTAATATACTTTGGGCACTATACTCTTGCCACAGCCCCAAGAGCCAAGCACCTTGGTTAGTTAGTTTTTTTTTGAACTTTTTATTACTATTTTTAAAGAATACAAAATAGTGCTAGAAGGAAACAGCATTATACATGGTACAAGATTTCACTAAACAAAGTAATAGGAATCCAATAATGGTTGCTGTATTACATGATGCTGTGTGCAAATTAGTTTTTCAGATTAACAGATATAAGCGTATAAGTTTTGTTTTAAAAAACTAGTAACTAAGATGTTATAAGAAATTCAAGAGGAAAAAAATCAGAGTAAAACAAAAATTGTAAGCATTAACTGCTCCTTTCTTTTTTTATATATTCATATAATTTGAATTCTCAAAGTAGAAAGGAGTAGGAAATAAATATTTAAAGATTTAAAATTTCTGAATTTACTTCAACTTATAATACCACATTTCCAAGAAAAATGAACCTTTTGCACAAGAAACTTAAATAAAATCATACCAAGATACACAAAAATGAAATTGTCCAAAACTTATTATAAAGAAAAAAATGGTTAAAGCATATACATGAAAAGTATTAGCTATCGAAGAACAAAATAGCATCTTATTCCACATTAGAAAAAAAAAGGACCAAGTGTGTAAGAACCTAGACTAATTAAAGGATTGAAAGAAAAAAACAGATCTATCCTCTTTGAATTTCATACTTAGCAAACATACCTTTGAAAACTAAAAGAAAAATATTTTCTAGTTATACAAACTTGAAATATTTTAATACCTCCAGATGTAGCATATAGGAAATATCAAAGAGCATCATTCAAAAGGCAAGAGAAGTTGCAGTATGTTCTTGGATGAACAATAAAGAGCTCTCAAAGTGATAGTCATGCAGGAGTATATAAAATATATTAGATGAACCCTTATTTAAAAGGTCATTGAAAATTTCTATGAAATAGTACCAATCTTATGTTGGGTAATACATGTTTTTTTTTTTTTGATATATATGTCTGTATATGTGTGTATGTGTCTATAAAGGACAGGGAAGAAGTAATATAAAGTCAACAGAAAATAGAAATATACTTTTTAAAGTTTCTAATACCAGGAGAAGATATCATACGATGTTTTTTAGATAAATTGTAATTCAAAGATATAGTATAAATCTTAAAACAAGAATTAAGGTTAAGCAATATTCAGGAAATTAAATGCTAATTAATTTAAAATTAAATGTTTCAAAACAATTGAACTAAGAAGAAGTTTTCATGATAGTAAAGAAATACTAAGAATAAAACATAAGATAAATACTGGAATGACAAATAAATGGCCATCACTTCTGACAGTTTGGGGACAGGATATTGCACAAAGTTCTAGTGTGTTGTGGACATAGATAATACCATGACACTTACTGGTGGCCAGGTGTCACTTGTGGGACTGAGCTACAGCTATTTCCTTGAAATCCACCCTGTAGTCCCATATGGAATCTTGAACTATAGAGTGCAAGATAAGTCCATTTGTAGAGTGTGCTGATGGAAATATTTTGCTGCTGTACACAAAAGAATAACTGAAAGACTAGTATTATATACCTCTTATTTGCCTGGTTTGCTTGCCCTATTTGGTGGGATCTTTCTGTTCTCGTTCATGGGGTGATCATTTTGCTCCCTCTCTAGAACATCATTTAGTAGTGTGTGTAGGCTTGGCTTTGTCATCATGAAATTCTTTAGTTGTACTTTGTCATGGAAGTATTTTACTTCTCCATTATATTTGAAAGAGAGTTTTGCAGGGTGTATCAGTCTGGGTTGGAATTTGTTTTCTTGCAAGACTTGAAGCACTTTGCTCTACGCTCTTCTTTTTTTTTTTTTTTTTTTTTTTTCTGTCTTTTTGAGACAGGGTCTCACTGTGCAGTTCAGGCTGGCCTTAAGCTCACTTTGTAGCTCAGGCTGATCTCGAACTCACAACAATCCTCCTGCCTCAGCCTCCCGAGTGCTGGAATTACAGGCATGTGCCACCATGCCTGGCTCCATGCTCTTCTTGACTTGATAGTTTGTGAAGAGAGATCTGCTGTTATTCTGATGGGTTTTCCTTTAAATGTGATGTATTTCTTTTCTTCAGCAGCTTTCAGTATACTGTTCTGTGCTGAATTTCTGGGATCTTGATTATTATATATCTGGGAGTGGTTTTAATTGGGTTGATGTTATTTGGAGTTCTATATGCTTCAGTTCACTGAATGTCAGATTGTTGCCCCCTATTTGGGAAGTATTGACTCCTTCCTTCTCATTGATGCCTGTTGGTCTCACATTGTTCATCTTTGCATTGTCTTGCAGATTTTGAATTATTTTTTCCTGCATCATAGTTGTTTTTAAGAGATCTTTGCTTACTTTTTCACTACCTGCAATGATGTCTCTAAGGTCAGAAAGTTTATTTTCACTTTCACTCAAATGGATTTGCCAGCTTGTGATTGAGGTTTTAATTTCCTGTATATCACTTTGGATCTGTTTCATACATTTTATTTCTTTCCTATATTGCTTATTCAGGGGTTCCATCATTTTTATATTCTACTGTATTTTTTCATCAGTGTATTCTTTAGAAGTACTTAGTACTTCTTTGATTATAGTTATTGCTACATTTTTTACTTCAAAAATTATTTCTGATCTGATCTCTTCTATAACTTTCTCCATTGTTTCTTTATTTCCAATGCTATTATTTCAGAGATTTCAGGTGTGTGATTTCCAATGTCCTCTATGCTAGTAGTGTCTTCTGCATTTGTACTGCGTGGACTTGGGGCCTGAGACTGCTTTTTGTTCCTTCTCTTTGTCATTTTGTATACCACTGATTTTTGACCTTTGGTATAGAGCTTAGATAGAATTATTACCTTAGCACCAGGTCCGGATCTACAAAGTTCAGACTCTCCCAGGTGGGTGTGGCTTGGGTCTGACTGCTGTGCTCCACTTCTTCCTGTTGTAATCTTGCAGGTGAACCCTTTGTATCACACTGGCAAGATGTTCTGCTCCTGAATCAGCTGGGTGGGTCTTCCCTCTAGCCTCTTTGCAGGGAGTTCTGCTGAAGGGTTTCATGCTGGGCATGCTCTCTGGGTTGCTTCAGAATCTGGTGGCCTGGGCAGTCTCACTTACATGCTGGGCCTGCACTCTGGGTTGATTCAGGGTCTGGCGGCCTGGGCGGTCTCACTCACATACAGGGCCTGTGCTCTGGTTCGATTCAGGGTCTGGTGGCCTGGGCAGTCTCACTCACACACCACCAGGCCTGCATTCTGGATCGCTTCAGGACCGCATGTTGGTTAGTTTGGGACAGGAACATTCAGCACCTAGCTTAGTCTAGCACTCAAGTTCTCTGGGCACATCCTCATCCTCTCATTGTCAATATCACAGAGCTAATCTGAGGGTTGGCTCACAGAGGGATAGTGACCATTAAGCAACCCTGTTAATATCAAATGAATCAGCTAAAGTAGTATTATCCAGACAAATGAGCCATTATTATACCATAGGAACCAATTATGTACAATACTTAATTCTAGAGGAGATATCTGCAATTATGATGCAAATATTAAGATTACCCCAGTATTGACTTAAAAGCTAATATGTACCAAAGAGATATGTACTGTATCTCTGCTGATACAAAAGAAGTCAACAGTAATTTTACAGAATTAATTAAATATAAAAATCTTAACAAATCTTTATGGCTACATATTTAAGATATGGTTTGGCAATGTGAAAGGTAAGAAGAAACTTTCAAACTTTAAAGTATGATAGGAGGAGAAGAAAGAAGTGGTATGTAGGAATTTATTGGGAGTAAAAGGATGTTTACAGAACTCTGTAAAGTAAGAACAAGTGATAAATGGAGGGTAAAAGAAAAATAGAGGAGGGCCTTTCTGATAGCTCAGCAGACTAAAGTGCCTGTTAGGCAGAGTGCAGCAGCCGGGGTTTGGTCTCTGGTGTGCTGGGCTGGCCCTGCCCTCTGGAGTCCCTGAGAAAGCAATTGAGACTGGGCATGATGGCACGCACCTGTACTCCTAGCATAGTGACAGGAGAATCACTACGAGTCTGATCTGTGTAGTGAAACCCTGTAGACACTCTGTACTAACTACATTTAAAAAAAAAGGAAAATAGAGGAGAAAAAGAAAGAAATTATTTAGAGATTGAAAACAAGAAAAAAAACGGCAGGAGAAATTCTTCCCTGGTGTCTAGGGCTAAGAAGTTTCCAAGATGCTTGTGTTATCCATGTAGTCACCTAGCCAACCTTTCCTAGCAGCAGGAGAAGTCTATGCTTTATTTAAATTTTTATATCTTTGAGGTTCACATGTTAAACTTATATTTATCATCTACCAAACACATTTCATGTGTTAGTAAAGGCACATTTATTAGGCTTCTATGCACACATGAGAGAAAAGCTAAAACCTCTTTCTTAACTCTTAGTGTATGTCAAGCAAAAATGTAAATCATTCCCTGATAATTATTTTCTCTCTGAAAGGCAAATAGTTGTTGCAAGTTTCCCTAGCATGGTTCTTGGAAGGAGGGGTAGTCTAAGGACAAGGTAGTTTTAAAGTTAATTGCCAATAAGTTGAATAATTTGGAATTTCTGACTCAACAGTAAAGAGAGAAATATGAATGACAAGTGGAGATTTTTTTTTGTGGTGGAGAGCCAGTTTCCATGGAGGAACCTGTGGGTGTCCGCCAGAGAGCAGCCCTGGCTGTGCGTCCTTATCTGTTCCAGGTGCACTTGCTACCATGTATTGATTCCTCATTTAATCAGCATTAGCTTAGCAGCTGTGCTTGTTGTAATCTTATTGGTTGGCTCTACTTTTCTCTCACCTCACACCCATCCTATGATCTGCCATTGGATCAGTTTACCTAAGCATCTATACTTTGGGGGGGGGGGAGCCACAGCCCCTTTCCACGCTGGACGTGGTCTCCAGTAGCATCAAAACAAGAGTGGTAATTCTGCAACTTTCAAATCCAAAGCAATTCAAGCCAACCCTGGCTTTTGGCTGTTGGGTTGGGTCCTGAGTACATTAGTTTAAACCCCTGTGATGGTCTCTGTCTAGGCTAGTTTTCTCTCATTGCTGGGGCAAAATACCCGACACCCCAAATTAATGATGAAAGTGTTATTTAGCTCACAATTTGTGGAGGTTTTAGTCCATACTCAGCTGGCCCCAAGGCAGTATGGCACATGGCAGAGGGCTGCAGTTCATGGCAGTGGCAGCAAGAACAAAAAGCGGGAAGCAGTGGCTATGGAAAGGCGAGCCTCTCTCCCTTCCTTACATTGCATTCAGACTCTCTGTGGGTGTAGCACTCACATCCATGAGCCCAGCAGTGCTCACACCCTTATCCCAGCATTGAGTCATGAGTTAATCACAGACTTTAGAAAGCTGCCCCCTGACTGCATGAGGCTTTGGGGGGATGACTAGATATAAATCATAACAGCCTCTTACTAGTTGACTGCAGTGCCCTGACCACAGCCCTCTACTGTGGCTGCATCTCACCTGTTCACTGTGGGCTCTGTAAGGAGGCCAGCATGTAGCTGCTGAGGCCCACATTCAGTCAGCTGCTCTGTGGAATGGCATCTCTGGGAATGTGGCAGGCCTTTGGGCCTGAGGCTCTCATCTTCTATTTATCTTTTTTTTTTTTTTTGGAGGAACTGGGATTGAACTCAGGCCCTTGCACTTGCCAGGCAAGTGCTTATTCTACTGAGCTATCTCCAGCAGACAACATCACTGGGCCATTCCAGACCTGCATTTCTCCTCAGGGCCCCTGGAGCCCCTTGCTTTGACTCTGCCTCTGTGGATTCAGTCTTCCTTCTCACAGGCCAGGACCCGGGATGCAGGAGCCAGGGAAAGTGCAGATCGACCTTTCATTTTCCTGCATCATGTTGCCCCTCCTTAGTGTCTCTGTAGGCTCTAATTTTCCTGTCAGGTTGTTCCTCGATCCCAGGGATCTACATCCCTCTTTTTCTTCTCCTAGTTGTTATTTTCCAGTGTCTGGATTCCAGATTCCAGAGGCGCTGAGTTGTTGCCATTCTGCTGCTTCTCTGGAAGTCTCATAGTTTTCTAGATATACACATATAATATATAATACAAAGTTTGTGACAGGAAGCCAAAATAAGAACAAACCCTTAGGTTTCCTTTCTAATCACATATTTTCTATTTTTATATTTATTTTGAAAATAAAATTAGGAGCTGGTGAGATAAGCAGTCTAAAGCGCCTGCCTAGACAAGCTTAGACAAGTGCAGGGACCACAGTTTGATCCCTGGCACCACATGCCACGCTAGCCCCTCACTATCCTTTCTTCACAAAATTGTTTAATGCGGGGCTTTTTTGGGCATAGTTGAGGTCAGATGGTAAATGTAAATTATTTTGATTGACTTTATGACATCGTTACCACTGATAAAACTGTTGGAGAATGTGGCTTAGCTAAGTGGCTAGATGGTGTTAATACTTCATTTCTGAGTTAGATAGAGTAACTTTTTAGTCAAAGCCAGGACTAGAAATCCTTTATTGCATTATAAATATTGCCTTTTAATCAGCATTTCAGAGCCACTTTCTCATTTTATAAAAATATACTTATAAACTACTTTTAAGGACTACTTAAGAATGAATATCGTAATAACCTTCCTCTTCACGTAATTTGTTTCCAGTTTTTGCTGTTGTAAATAACCCTACAGTGGGCATCTTGTTGCCCAAAACATTCCCATGATCTGCAGAAATCTAAAGGGCTATAAAACAAAGATATCAAACCACCAAGAAGTCACAAACAGTGAAGGTGTTATATGTACTTCTGGCAGCTGTAATTAAAATGTGTTCTCTGAAGTGGAACTGATATTTTCGACTTTGGAGAAGTGCCAGGGTAGATACATGGACAAGATGGGCTACTGCCGAGCCAGGAGACTTTAGATTATCAGACTTACTACTGTTGTCTAGCTACACAATGTCTGCCTTCCTACAGACAAATAAGTCCACGCACTACTGTGCAGAGCATTGTGAGCAGGATGCAAGTGTCAGAGCGTAGGTTCTTTTTCTCTCCACCGGGCTCTTGGAGCTCCAGAACTCTAGGGTGAGAGGGATGTGTATGAATCAACAGTAGTGACTTCTGTTGAAGATACTGAAGGTTTAAAAAGACTAAAACTGTATTTGCCTTACTTACATTTGCTGTAAGGCCTCTGCAAGAAGACATATATGATAAACAGGGACACATTACCTTTTGGGGTTGGGAAACTATTGCAACTCATCTCTGGAAGACAGCAGGGAGTGAGAATTTTTCAGGTGTGTGGTGTTTGAACATTGTCAATTGAATGTTTTACTCAATAAATTTAGGTAAAAGGTAGCAATATTGAAAGTAAAAAGTGATGCTCTACAAACTATTCAAAGTCAAGCCAGAATGTAAGTGTGTTTCTTATCCACAGAGAAACTGCCCTACAAGTGTGTTGGCAAATTGCTTTTTGGAGTTTCATTGAGATTCTGTTTAGCATTTGAAAATCTGAAAGTGTTAAAGTCTCAGAGAAATAACACAGGACTTATGACCAGACAAAGGATAGTTTCTGGCTGTGCCACCTGTAGGCTGCTTCTCAGGGTTATCAGCTGCGGTGCTGGTGGGGGTAGCCATGTCCTGGTGGTGAAAGTATGAAATCAGTGTCACATTTGTGGTTTGTGGTACTTGGCTGGCCACCAGGGAATGTTGGCTCTTTTCCACACATCTTGAAAATGCCCTTGGATTTCCAAAGAATTTAAGCAGAGCTTAATTCAGCCTGATCATATTAATATTGTTTTTGGTGACATCCAATTATGTTTATATATTTATATACATATTTTTCTAGGCATTATATTTTCCTTTTCATAGATGTTTAAACTCTAGTGTTATTGTATTTATTTATTTATTTATTTGGTACAGGGTCTCCCTATGCAGCTCAGACTCATAGTGATCCTCTTGTTTCAGCCTCTCCAGTGCTGGGATTACAGGTGTGTACCACCATGTTCAGTTTTAGTAGTGGCATGGTGCTGGCACTGTGTATGGTACTGGGAATCAAACCTGGATTCTTATACTTGCCAGGCAGGCAATTAAACTACTTAGCTATCTCTCCAGCTGGCACTAGTCTTATTTTACTTTGTTAGTGTTTGGGGCTTTTGGCTTTGGAATTAGGTAAATTAGGGTCCAAGTCTTGCTGCTATCATTGTTTACTAACTAATTGACTTTGGGGATTTCTTGGCCTTCTTTCACAAATGTGAACAGAAATAAATTAATTTCAAGGGCTTCAAAAAAAGGAGGCATTTCTCTAAGGAAACAGCCCAAAGAGTATCTCCTACAGCTTGCACTGACTTGCACTGTCAGCTTTGCCTGGGCTGTGCTTGGGAGGACCTGGGCGGTTCTCCATAGGAACCGTGGCAGGTTTCATGATTTAAAGGCCTCTTGCCACCTTATCCACCAGACTGGCTTCTCTTTAAGCTTAATCAACTTTGGAATCACCAAAGGCATCTTGGCAAATGTGTCTGTGGTTTTCAAACTTAGGAGGAACTTTTAGTGAGTTAGAATCTCTTTCCTTTACTGGGGATTGAACCCAGGGCCTTTGTGCTGAGCTATATCCCTAGACCCTCCCCTCCCTTTTCCTCCTCTTCCCCACAGCTCCCTTCCCCTTTCCCTCCTCCCCCCCTCTCCTCCCCATCTCTCTTTCTTGTTATATTATAAAAAATGACAAAAATATTTGTAATGGTTAGTCATCCCCTGATTATATAACTGAACTGGTAACTGGTTAAACTTGTGTGTGTATGTGTTTCAGTGGTTGCTGTAGATATTAGACTTTTATTTCAACGTAGTCTAGTTTTAAGAAGTATACTATTTCATACACAATGTAAACAACGTAGATATACTATAATCCATATAAGTCTCCTACATTTCGTGCTCACGTATTTATATATGTTGGCTTACATTATAAGCTCATCAATTTAGTGTTGTTTTTGCTGTAGTATTTTAAAGCTATTTCAGATATACATGTTAAAACTAACTTTTAAAAGTTCTAAGATTGAGCCGGGTGTGGTGGCGCACGCCTGTAATCCCAGCACTCGGTAGGCTGAGGCAGCAAGATTGTTGTGAGTTCGAGACCAGCCTGAGCTACAAAGTGAGCTTAAGGCCAGCCTGAACTGCATAGTGAGACCCTGTCTCAAAAAGACAAAAAAAAAAAAAAAAAAAAA
>PVKA01032952.1:0-13997 GCA_004027165.1 Ctenomys sociabilis | reverse complement strand
TAGCATTTTTTTTATGTGCTGGTGTGCTAGCATTTTCTCCCAGTTTTTATTCGGAAATGTATTCACTTTAGAATAATAATTTGATGGCTGTAGATTTTAAGATGTGTATGAATCATTCTAAAGGCATTTTCTTACTGCTTTTCTCCTTTAATGCTTTTGTTGTCATTCTTTCTTTGGAATGATATTTTTTCTGACTGATTTCAGACCTGGCCCCACCCCAGTATTAACTGCCATTGAGAGAAGACACAGTCTGTGTGCACCCCTCTTGGGGATTACACGGATGCCTACTGAGGTTCAGGGTCTGTGGGTTGATATCTTTCTTCTGTTTGGATGTTGTTAGCCATTATAGCTTGAAATATCTCTTCTGCTTCTCTTGCTCTGTCTGTTCTCACTCAGGACAGTAATCCCACGTGTGTTAAGTTTACATTAGCTCAGAACATTTGGGTGATCTTTCTCTCCCATTCTTCAGTTCTGTTTCAGTGATTTCTGTGAACCTTTCTTCAAGTTTATCCTCTTTTTATTGATCTGTTATTAAGACCATCAAATGAATTATTATTTTTAATGATTAAAATTCTAGTATTTTCATTTAGTTCTTTTTATAGCTTTGTATTTTTCTTCTAAATTTTATCCTCTAGTTATGTACGTTTTCCCATTTCTTCAAGAGCAGTTAACATGTGCCTCTTTATAGTTATCTTAATGTTTCCATCCAAGAACTTTAACATCTGGGCCATCTGTGTATGTGTTTTTGTTGACATTTTTCATTATTTGAAATCACATTGTTTTTGTTTCTTTGAATGTCTCAGAATATTTATTTGAACATCAGATATTATGAATGAAAAAAGAGTAGAGACTGAGATAAATAAAAGTTTCCATCAGTAAATAAAATGGGCTTTCAGGGGATGGTGCAGAAAAGCTACTGAGGTGGGCTTGACTCCTAGACTTGAAGAAGCCTGTATGTGCGTGTGCCCTCGGCTGGTGTCTGGGAACTTGGGCTTTACAAGAGCCTGATGAATGAGTGAGCTTCCTGTGTATTTGGTGTGCAGGAAATGCTCACGCTAAAGACTTGCTTTCCTTCTGGGAGTCCGGAATTTTAGTGCATGTTAGGCAAAACATGCTCATGTGACCAGTCCCTGTCTTAGTTATTTTTCTCTTATTGCTGACACAAAATACCTGACACCCAAAGTTAAAAGGGGAAAGGTTTATTTAGCTCAGTTTGTGGAGGCTCCGTCCCATAGCTGGCTGGCTCCAAAGCAGGGTGACACATGGCAGAGAGGCAACCATTCCTGGGGGTAGAAAACAGCAAAGGCAACAACGAAGAGACAAGCCTCTTTCTGTCCCTTATGCTGTGTGCAGTCCACTGGAATTCGGGCATGGCAACCTAATCAGTGGGCTGAGCCAGCAATCACTCACCCTTAATTCTAGCATTGTAGGATGAATCAATCACATACTCTAGATTCAGCCACTTCTGAAATATCCCTATGACCACTTGAGGCTCTGAGGGAGGGAATATCTAGACACAAACCATAACAGTCCCTGATTGAGTTCCCAATTGCAGAGTATCTAATGAGCTTCTCTGGTTGGCTATTTTATGTAGGCGATAACCATACTCCATATAACTCTATAAGGAGGAGCCTTGTGGAGGCTTACAGAGCCTTAAGCTTCCAGGACTTGCCCCATGTGTTCTCTTCTCTTGGGGGGTGTTGCTTTTTTTCTATTTTTTGGTGCAGGGTCTCACTATGCATGCAGACCACATTCATAGCGATCTTCCTGCTTTTTGCCTCCCATGTGCTGGGATTACAGGCGCACGCCACCGCACCCGGATTGCATCGCTGGCTCAGTGCACCCGAAGGCGGGCCCGGCGCGGCTGGGGGAACCAAGGATCGAACACTGGTCCCTGCGCTTACCTAAGCAAGTGCTTAGCTGAGCTATACCACCAGCCCTAGGGGGGGTGTTGCTTAATGGATTTTTTTGTCCCCTGTAATCATTTCTTTTATTTATTTATTTATTTTTTATTTTATTGAACTACAAATGTCAATCAGACAGTTTCAAGACACCTTAACAATACAAATTCGATAAATTAATACATTGCAAACTGTTTTCATAATGTTTTGGTACTGTACCCCTGTAATCATTTCTGAGACCTGTGCATTCTCTCAGTGATTGTGGTCTTTAGGCCCACCAATGCAGGAATGAATTAATCTAATGTGTAATCCACTTGCTCCTGGGCTCTGTACAGGCCTAGCGCTGGTTCCCCCAGCTTCATTTGTTCTCAGAATCAGATCTGAGCTTTCCTTCCATTAGGATTGAGCAATCAAGTATCAGTGAAGCTCCAGAAATCCCTGTTTTAAAGCCCAGGTGCTGGATTGTGAACCATGTAGGCTTTTAATCAGCTTAGAGCTGAGTTGCCAGGTCTTTGGATGCCTGAAGGTTTCTGTTTCCCTCCAGACTCATCCTGGCTTTCTGAGCTTGGATTGTCTCTCTGCCCCCTCCTGCCCATTACAGCTTGAGAAGCTGCATTGCATTTAATGAGCCTTGCATACTTTGCTCTGGAGGCAGCAGGTTTTCTGTCCCCTGATCTTGCCTGTAGTCTTCAGTTCCTGCTCCCCTGTCCTTTGTGGAGTTATGCACTCAACAGAGAAGAGGTCACTCTGCCAGGGATAAAGCAGCTGCTGGTTTCTTTTCTCCTGGACAGTGTTTATCCTTGCCTGGAATTATTACACTTTGGTTTCCTTGTGTGCTCTGCCATCTGAAGGATTTGATAAGATCTACTGTGTTTTTAGTGTGAGAACCTACCTGGAAGTAAAACCACCCCCTGACCCCTTGATTCTGACAGTGCCCATCATGGTGCCTATGCATGATGGGTGTTAGATGAATGTTCGTGTGGACCTCTTCCTGTCTGCTGGACACACAGAAGGGTTTAGCTATAAGCAAGGGGAATGGTGCAGGTGGCAGGCCGCTGTGTGCGTGAGGGAGTCATGGGGACACAAATCACCAGGAGAATGCTCTGGCAGGTTTGCCTGAGAGGATCCAGAAGAGGCATAGTCCATAAGAGTATGCCTGTGCATGAGCACCAGTGTGCAGGAGGCACAGGAGCCCTGTGGCTCACATCCCAGGCCTGCTGCTTCTTACATTGGACCACTGGTCTATAGATGGACACTTTGAGAAATTAGCGGTGCTAGTTACTACTTGTGTGGCCTTGAGCAAGCACCCTCTCCATGTAACTATCTGTTCCTCAGGAGCAGAAGCATCACCCTTGTTGCTTCTCTATTTAATGGCAGTAGGAAGAGTGAGTGGAGAGGACTTAGCACATGGTTCTTTCAGGGGACTTTCCAGCACTGTCCAACCTGAATTCTTGGGTCTCTTCATCTTATTATGAAGAGCTTGTTTTGATTATGCACTCTCTTTCCTTTTATGCCTTCTAAAAAGATTTTCAGTGCCTGTTGAAGGCTCTGTCTGGTCAGTGAAGTCATAATACTTGATTCCATGGCTTTGGTGTCATCCCTGAGCACATAAATGTCACTTCACATAGGCCCTTTGCCCAAGTGTGCCTTCCACATAGAGTTCTTGGAAATCCTGTTTTTCTGTTCCTGCGGGTCTCTTCTCAGTGGCAGTGGCTCTGCACCCCTCTCCTGCTGGACTTGCTGCTTGTGCTGTCCAAGTCCCAGTCCTGCAATATGGTCTCAACCTTCTCTGCCTATGCCTTTCTCTTCTCACTATTTCCCATCTGTTTGTCTGGTGTGTTGTGACATGTCACAGGATGGGCATGGTGACACATTCCTCTCTGAGTCTCAAGGGTACCACCAAGTTCCTGGCTTTTGGAGAGCAAATCAGAAATCTGGTGTGTGGATGTGCAAGTCTGAAAATGAAGTCACTCTGAAATCAGCAGTTTGTGAGATTTGTGCTTTGGAAATGGTTCTGGGTGACTTAGTGCTGACCCTTCGTTCTTGCTTTACCCTTCTCTGTTCTGACAGGGAAAGCCTCCTATCTTTCGGAAATGCAGCTCTGATCCTGGTCTCTGGAGAGAAGAGTTGCCCACCTTTCCTGTGGCTGTCTGTCTCTTAGGTGCTGATGAGTTTGGGAAGCCAGCCAGGGACATCATCTTTAAACTATGTTCTTAAATTTATGTTGAGTATATTTCTAAATGCAGCTCAGTCTTCTAACATTTGTGCTAGGAGACCTAAGGGATCTATTGTCTCTTGCCATTTAAATTTGCATAAGTATAGTATTTTCACAAAACTGGTAAGATTTAAGGGAGATTTCAGCCGGGCGTGGTGACACATGCCTGTAATCCCAGCACTCGGGAGGCTGAGACAGGAGGATTGTTGTGAGTTCGAGAACAGCCTGAGCTACAAAGTGAGATTAAGGCCAGCCTGAACTGCATAGTGAGATCCTGTCTCAAAAAGAAAAAAGAAAAAAAAGAAAAAAGAAAAAAAAAGGGAGATTTCAATCACTGATTTTATTATCATTGATGAATTTTTCCTAGATTCTATACAGTGTATGTGATTCCACAATTCAGCTTGCACAATTTTAAGAGAGACAAAGCAAGTACAGATAAAGTACTAAATTCTCATTTTATTTTGCTTTGTGATGCAAAGCACATGGAATATTCATTCATTGGTTCAGCACATTTGCACTGTACCGGGAACTTTTGTGTCAGGCACTGTGCCTGGAGCAGGTGCTTTTGTCATTCAGCCATGCCTCTTTCTGCCAGGTACACAGGCCTGGGCAGGCCAAATGTATAGTGAAAGTAATAACAAACATTAAATGCTATAGGAGCCCTAAAACTTACACCAAGAGGAAAGTTCTCTGATTGATCTCCACAGATAAAAAGGGCTTTAGTATAATGTTGCATTCCTGGTAATGAAAGGTCCCATGATGCAGTCACATGAAGAGGAAATGAATTATGAAAAGACAGGGACATCTGAGCAGGTAGAATGCATGAAGGAGGGGCCTAGAAGCTGAACTGAGTGAAGGTAGAGTTTAGATGGAGCCAGCTGAGGATGTAGCTTTGAGTAATTTATTCCTACTTTGCAGCAACCCAAACTGAGCAAGGGAGTGACAGTGAGGCATTGTCAAGCAGAGTGTTTGGAAGGCCCAGACTTGAGAGCGATTCAATCAGCAGCTGACGGCCTCAGGACCCCTCAGAAGGCCAAGACGTTGCTATCACAGTGGCTTTGTTTCTGTTACCCTTTTCCTGCTAGGCTTGTCTTTACATACAGCAACTCAACCACAAGGTTAAGTGCTTAAATCCCTAGTATCAGAGCAAGGAAGAGTGGCAGAGCAGCTCCTTTTGTGATGCCACGTGCTTGTCTTTATAGCAGGGGTTTTATGTGTATTATGCTATTTTGCACTGAATAATCTTATGAACTAGGAATTAATATCCCTGTTTTACAGATAAGCAAACCAAGATCCAGAATCTAGTTAAGTAACATGTTCAGGAATAATGCTGTTAAGAGCTGGAGGCACTGAGACAGACTATCACAGGTACAAAGGCTAGTTATACTCACTGGGCCTTACGTATATGCACTCTTCTCTTTACCCTTTCATTCTCTCAAACATTCTTATTGGCCTTAAAATCTAGGATGCTTTTGTTGCAACATCTCCAAGAATAAAACAGGTAATAAAACTGTTAGAGATCACCACAGAACTACCAAGGACAAACTAACTCCTGTTATTTGTTAAAAGCATGAGTTGTGTTTGCTTCTGAACCAGTCAGGGATTTAAAAGCTGCTTTTGCTAAAAAAATAGTGACTTAACGGGTCCCAGTAACTAAAAGCAGGATATAGCTTGACATGTCTGCTTGCCTTTTTTATCTGTCTTCTTTATCATCTTAAAATTTTAGCTCAAATTTCTGCTCATCTCTGCATGTAGGCATGTTAGTAAGTTAGAGAATACCCATCTACAAGCTAATAGCACAAGGTTTATTAGCCTTACATTTACCTAACCTACATATCTTACACCCCTTCAAGCCTGAGCACACTGAGATAAGAGTAACTAAGGTGTTGCCAATGTTTGCAGTGGCATTCAGTTATCATCGTTTACCACGTCCTCGTCCGGACCTACTGGGATGATGCCTGGAGGTGCCCGTCCTTGCCCTACACCTGCAGGCACCTTGGATCCTAGTAGGGCCTCTGCAGATGACTCTTCCAGGATGAGGTCACCCCTGAGAAGCAGCAGGTACCCCATGGTGGTGATGGGGGCCTCCATTGCTAACAGGAACAGTCATCTCCTGGAGCCTGGGTCATCCCTTCAGTGACACAGGCTTCTTGACAGGCGCTTTGCAAGACCACAATGGAGATAATGGTCAGCAAGGCCCGAGTGCAATGCAGCAGTGTTTCCCTGCCTTTTGCCAATGGGCAAGCCTGATCTCCACCCATACCATGCGTCTGTCAGCTCTCTTGTTCCACCATCTGAAGCCTCTTTGCATGTTCTTACTCCCCGATGAAAGCTTTGCCTGCCTTCTCAAAATTCCTGTCCATTTAAAAAATTTCTGTTGTCATTGCATCTGAGGCCCCCATGTCACAGTATCAGCACTGGATCTTGAGCCATGTCTCTTTGTAGACACAGTGACTCTATCCATTAGTGTATACTTTCTCTTTTGAAAGTGGAGGAACATTTTTACTGGCTTGACCTTTTTTCTTCACTGCTCTGATTATATAAGCCTGCAATTATGTTTAGCTAACAAAACCCAAGCAAAGCCTTCAAACAGAATGCTGACTGAGTCTAAAGTTAGTTGCCACGTTTTCCAAAGGACAGAAAGGCCACAAGGTAAGAAAGAAAATGTATGTGTCTGTGGGTGATGTTTGATTTGCTTTTCAGCTCTACTTTTGTGGGACAGGGAAGAATCTGAGACTGAATGAGACTTTCTTCATGTTTCCTTTGAGTGTGTGTATGAGGGGAAGGAGGTGGTGACAGATTGGGGTGGCCATAAGGGGTCACTTGTCAGGTTGCTTCCAGTTGGAAAGTCTCCGCTAAAATCTAGCTGATGCCATCATCTGTCCCATTGTACTTTAGATTTCTAAAACCTCTCTGGAAAAATGGAAAGTGGATTTTTTTATGTTAAATTAAAAATGTTGTTTCTCTAAGGGTATGCATTATATTCTCTGGAAATACTGCATTTGGACAGAACAAATGATTACAAAAAAAATCAATAATCAGAAAATGCTAGTCTTTCCAGCACGAAAAGCAATTAGTGGATTGATTTACTGTTATTTATTGTGATGAAATAATTGCTTCAATGCAAGCCATCTTTGAACTTGTGATATCCCATGATTTTAAAACATTTATTCTTTTAAATTGTTTCATTTGTCTCTGGCCTTATTTTCAAACCAAGATAGCTTTGTGCTTGTTAAATAATGGGAAGCCTGGCTTCTCCACTCTGGATTTCTAGCCAAACTTACTTCTTTTCCTGTTGTGACTGACTGTGGCTGGAGCTGTGTCCTGACCTTGTGCTCCTGGATTTGAAAACCCTTAAGAGGTAGGGGAAGGAAACCTGAAGAGTTTCTCCTCTGCCATGAGTGGTGCTGTGTGGACTTTCCCTTGAGACTTGCTTTCAGGAGGTCTCAGGCTGCAGACAAGGGTGTGAGTAAGTCTACCTCAGTTGTACTAGGCCATGGGGACAAGGAGAAGGGAGTGGTACTCACTGTCACAGTGCTCTTCTACAAACACCAACATTATCTTTAAATCTTTAGTAAAATGTATTTGAAGTCTAACCTATGGGAACATGGTCCATGAAAACATGCCTTCCTCCTTAGGTGTTTTTTTTTGTTTGTTTGTTTGTTTGTCTTTATCTTTTCATCTCTCTTTGCTCCTACCTCTGTCTACCTGGCTGTGCCCTGAAACTGCATCATGAGACTCTTTGTATATATGTTATTTTGGTGGACACAGGTGTGTGTATCCTTGTATTCCAGATGAAGATGTTCTTTTGAGCATCACTCTATGTCTTGCTATTTATCATCTTAGTCCTTTTCTTATGGATATGCATATTTTTCTTTTTTCAGTGGCTTTTTTCCCAGGCCAGCTGTCGGCCCAGGGAACAACTTTCTTCTCGCTGTAGGATGGGGAGCCTCATATGGCCCTGTGCAGTGACTCACAGTGAACACACTGGGCTTGTTCATTGTCCATCCATGAAACACTTCAGTCCCAGCCTGGATCATCATGCAGAACATCCTGAGAAGGAAATGAGCTTTATGAGGTGACCCTGGGAGGGCGGTGGGTCTTGGGGCTTCACAATTTCAGTGAGAAAAAATTTCTCCAAGTAGAAAAGCAGTTTGTCACAGGCACATTAACATGGAGTAGCAAGGTTAGCTCAACAGTCAGGGGTTACGCTTTTGCATGTTTTGCTTTATGAATCTCTAATAACCTGACTTCATCTGGCTACAGTGGGCTATACGTAAGATATGGTGTCTCCCCGAGGAAGCTTCATCTATCTTGAAGAGACAGGTTAGACTCCCATTAGAAGATGCACAGGCAGAATGTCACCTATGAGATGTTGGCAGGTGTCATGTGGTAGAGACACAGTGTGTACTGAGTCTCAGCTGACTTGAGCAGAAAACGCTATCCCCTTTTGCCCAGTGCCCCTGCCAGCACTTGGATTTGTGAAACAGACTTTGGGAAATACTGGTTATTAGTGTGTCCAAAAGCAGAGAAAATGGTGTCAGAGGTGGTTTCGCTACTTGGCTTATGAGTAGCAGCTAATAAGGGACAAGGCCTAAATAGAGTCATGCTAGTCAGCCTTAGAAAATAATGTACATAGGATTATGGGTTAACTGCAGCCAGTGTAGATCACTCAGCTCAAAAATTAAAGCAAAGTTGGGCAGTGATTGCTATAACAAAACTACCCTTCCCTTGCACTTTGCTCTTGTTAATTACACAGCAAGATTCCTGACTGGCCAGAGTACATAGTGTGATCAATGCATGAGCACTGTGTGCTGTTTCTCTGAATCATCTTAGGACATACAGAGTCCGTGCTAGTGCAGTAGGCTAAGCCACATTTACCTGTATCGCCAGAGACCCAGGGCTGAATATAAAACCACAAGGAAAGAGCCAATTCTAGGTCCCCTTGTCAGAGCTCCTCCTGACTTCTAGGGGCTTTTTTTTTCTCCAATAAGCACTCCTCTTCACTGCCTCCTTGGTCTGAAATTTCATTCTTGAACTTCGTTGAGACATCAGTTTGGTTTGGACATTGTGTTGGTTACTTTTTTCTCATTGCTGAGTCAAAACACCTAATGCCCAGAATTAAGGGTGGAAAGGTTTATTTAGCTCACGGTTTGTGGAGGTTTCAGTCACTAATCAGCTGGCTTCAAGGCAGGGTGGCACAGAGGACAGTACATGGTGGTAGAAGAAACAGCAAGACAGCAAGAGCAAAAAGGGAGGAGTAGCCACAATGGCAGAAAGCGAGCCTCAGTGCAGACTACCTGCCCCAGGGTGGGTGTAGCACTCACACCCATAATTCTAGCATTGGATCATGTATTAATCAAAAATTAGACACAAACCACAACAGGCAGTTGTAGTATAACAACTCCAGTGGCTTCTGATCGCTATGTGCTAAAGCATAAACTCTGCACATGCCTAGGAGAGCTTTATTTTTGCTGGCTTAATGACATCTGTCACATGATACGTTCCCTTGTTTATGAAGCTAGAGCATAAGCTCATCGAGGCGCCAAATGTCTTGATTTGGTTTACTTGCAGTGCCTAGGTAGTGCTTGATTTGCTACCTCAGCTCATGACCTTGATCATTTCTATGATTCTGGTCATAAACCAAGTTGGGTGAGAACTGAATGAAATTCACTGGTTAGGTTCATTGTTGACCTAATGGGAAATTTGATTTGATTCTTATCCAGTTCAGTTTGTGGCCAGAATGGTGGGGAAAATTAAATTTGTGAACTGTGTACTTGTTGAAGGAGTGAATGAGAAAAAACTAGTCCATAGAAGTTTAGTGTCATAGATTCAGAACAGCAGACCTGGGGTGTGGGTAGCAATGCTGAGCTCCCTACAGAGCCCTTTGCTTCTGGGACCCTCTCGCCTTTTACTGCTTTCTCTGCCTGTCATTCTTAGTCATTGTGCTTGGTTCTTTCTCAGGACACAGCCTGCCACTATTAGTCCTTCCTCCCCTCACTACAGGACGTGGATGACTTAGAAGTGAAACACTATGCCCTGGACAGCCAGGAGGGTTCACAGGAGTTTTTAATTGACCCATTGTTGTGTGTGGCCTTATTTGATGCCAGCAGACCAGAGAAGAGGCTGAGCTCAGCCCACCCAGCACTAACTCTTAGCAAAGAGCAAATATATATCAGTAAGTGTATTGTTTTCCCTTGTTGGGTGCAGTAAGCCTTGCTTCATTATTGCATTTTGTTCAAGAAATCTCAGTAAAGATTCCTGTAAAAGGGTGTATACCCTGTTCCTGGTACAGTCTTTAGAAATGTATAGAAATGCAGTCATGATGTATCTTTGGTTTTGCAGCACTTTAAAAACTGCTTGACCTGCAGCTTTTGAAGGTGGCCACAGGAAGCAGATATCTGTGGGTAGTTCTAGAGGCATGGGGGAGGAGGTGTACTATTCCTTGGAGGGGAACAAGGAAGGCTAGGGAAGAATTGGTTGGTCATATTACCAGAAATTTAGATGCTAGAGTTACTGCTATGAAAACAGTACATTCTTGTTGATGCTGTGATTTGAAACCCAAAGTAATCTGCAAACCTGTTGGCATAGTGTAGTAGTTGAAGTTTAGAAGGCATCCAGCCAGTCTCTCAGCAGGAGGGATTGTTGCTGAAGGGACATTGGTTTGCAGTTGCTTTGGTGATTGCTACAGCACTGCTGGGGAAAACTGGGGCTTAAGCTTGGGCTCAGAGAAACCTTAGCTTGAACCTCATTTTGGCTAATAACTGTGGGACCTTCACCTCCCATCTGCTTCTCCACCCCAGACGACCAAAGTCCACAGGAGAGATTTGTCTACTTTTCTTACCCCAATGAATCTCTGTCTTGATTGTAGCAAATATAAACATGAAAATTCCCAAACTTCAAATGCACATTTTTGTTTTCAGGTGAAAAGGAATTTTGTTTCATTCCTTTGGATCTACTGGTTTGCACTGAATTTCTGTGTTTGAACAATGACAATAATTTGAAGAACTTGTGTATGCAAGATGCTCAGTTTATATTATCACTACTCCATGGGATAAAATGAGGAAATGTGCCTAACCTTAAAACAGCCTGTTGAGTCTAAATTTATCTGCCATCAGCAGCCCTTGGCAGTCAAAGGCCAGGAGAAATGTCCTAGGCCACAGACCTCTTAAAGGCAGGGTATGGAAAACATGTCCCAGAAGCATCTGTTCTGACTCCCTTGTTCCTGAAATAAAACCCAGGTGACTGTTCAGTTTGAAGCTGTCACATCAACCTTTGCTTTCTAAGCTCTGATGAGAAGAAATTATCTCATAAGTCTCAGTAGAAACTGAATTAATTGTGGGATGGAGACAAATGCTGAATTCATTTTTTTCCCATAATTTGATTGAAGAACAAATAGCAATGAGACAGTTTCAAATCAGATTAGTAGAACAGATGCAATAATTAGTACATTGCATATTGTTTTCTTAGTGGTTATTTGTTGTACAAGGTGCAGACATGATATTCTATTTACAAACACTATTAGAGCAGATCCCTCTATTCATTGAATTAAGCTACATTCAAAGTTCTTACACATGTAGGATCCTGCGCTTCCCCTAGTCCAGTGACATCCTTCTCAAGGTGACTTGACACCAGCTTGCATTTTAGGGGATTGATGGCTACCTCAGACATTAATGAAAAAAACTCCATCTTCCTGTCTGGTTTCTTTCAGCTGCAGAAGTACTGCTGTAAATCTTGCAGGTGCCCTCTCACCCAAGGCCCAGGGAAGCGCTTGCGTAATCCAGCTCCGTCCCTCCACCCATGTAACTTGATTTATGTGTGGCAATGCCAGAGTTACACTGAAGATTTTCTCTGGGGCCGCCATCCCTGCTGCAGCCTCCCTTTTAGATATTTGGATTATAGAGGATGTGTTATTAGAACACATAGTGTCAGTGTCATTTTCATCACATGGGTGAAAGACATTAAACCCCAGAATACCTTCGTGTGGCCAGCCAGAGCATTGTTTTCCTCAGAGTTACATGGAACAGTGACTGCTGCTTGGGTTCTCTGTTCTAGGCATTTTGTGCAAGTTTCCTGTCCTCAAAAAACCCTGTGCAGGGGGTCTGTGGCACATTTTTGCCATTTATTGATTTCTTCATTTTATTTATTTTCTTATAAAATAGGATATATATCAAGGTACACATATTGCCTAGTGCATGAACATGTGAAATGCAGAATATTTATTAAGCAAGTAGTCATGAAGGCCATTGTCTGCCATCAGATCTCACCTCCCAGGGGCCCTCCTGAATGCACCCCCTTCTCTGGCTCACAGATGACTCCTATTTGGATTTCACTGAGATTTGGCTTTTGATTTTTTATAGACATATATGTCAATGTATCTAATGTTGCATGCTTTTTAAACATCATCTATCTACCTATTAAAACATATCTAGGTTTACATATGGATTGCATTTTGTTCTGTGTGTTCATTTTGAACTTTGCTTCTTACTGAGGCTTGTGTTGGTAAGAGGAGCAGCATTCTTGCATGCCATTCACTTCTTTGCAGTTCAGCCTTCTATTGTGTGATACTGTCCTGCGCTGTCCGAACCCAGGGTAATGTGTTTTATCAGTTTGATTGCAGGGCGATGGGCTTCTTCTTGTTCTGTTGTTGTCATGAGCTGTGCTTCTGTGGACTATCTACACCTGCATTCTGAAGTATTTGTTCTCCAGCTGTTTTCCAGAGAGAGTACAACAGTTTGCAGTGGCACTTGAGCATCCCTGTCATCAGCCTGGTGGCAGTGCTGCCTGTGATTTTGTTGTCACTTGAGCGATTGCTAATGAGTTTGGCTCTTCTTTCATGTGCTGCATGGTCATGTAAATTTCCTTCCATTCCCCTTACCTCCTCTGTTCCTTTCCAAGTACTTTCTGTTCAACTATTTGCCCCTTTCTCTATTGGGTGATTGTATTGTTTTCATATCCATTTTTATATCCTTTACATATTTTGGATGTGGGTTGCTTTCTGCTTGTTTGTAAGTTGTGAATACAATCTTTCATTCTAGGACTTTCAATGCCCTTATAATTTTTTAAACTTTTCAAAGTTGCCTTTTAAACTATTTTTTCCAGACTCTTAGGGCTTATTTATTTATTCTTTTTTTGTTGTTGTTTTGGACAGTTTGCCAGACTAACCTCATATGAACTATTGACAGATGGAGGCTGGTGGTTTTCTTCTTTCCATGTAGCACACAGTGGTACAGAGCACTGACTTGTGCTGGGCCACCCTGGCTGCCAGGGAAGCATAGATACATAGTTATGATGTGTTTTATGCATTCCAAGGGCCAGAGCCTAGGGCAGGTAGACTTGCAGAAAACATTTACTGGGCAGAGGCATGGAGTCAGGTTTCTAGGTACCAGGGCCAGATGAGAAGGGGACTGCCTCTTCCTGGACAATGTGGGAGGTGTCTGAGGCAAAAAGGACAGTGATATGTGAGCGGAGACTATGAGTAGGTGTGTCTGGAGAGGGCTTCCCTCGGTACCTGCAAGGCAGTGTGCACACATACTCTTAGTATGTTGGGGATAAAGAACATATTGAACATACCCGTTTTGGCTCAGATCTTTGAAACATAATAGCATTGTCTTCTTTAAAGTGTAAGAGGAGGCATTTGTGGGGTGTGTGTGTGTTTATGTGTGTGTGTATGTGTGTGTGCGTATTTTTTTTTCCATTTATTTTTATTTTATTAAAATACAAATGTCAATCAGACAGTTTCAAGACACCTTAACCATACAGAGTCGATGAATTAATACATTGCAAACTGTTTTCATAACGTTTTGGTACTGTACAAGGTGCATACATGAAATTATATTTACAGGTTTTTTTATAGCTGAATTATATCAAAGATTCAATAA
>PVKA01032951.1:0-24847 GCA_004027165.1 Ctenomys sociabilis | reverse complement strand
CAAGAGAGGCCTGCTTTGAGAAGGCTGAGAGACACCTCTTTATGCTCCAGCCTTTGAACATGCACTTTAGACAGACTAAAACAGCTTAGAAATGGCCTGCCATAAGGAAAAAAAAAAGGAAATTATGATTTATCTGCGTACAAAAAAAATACCTATGTATGAACAGGGACCATCATTCTTACAGTTCATTTTGGTTACTTTGCCAGATAATCGAATGAGTTTTCTTGCAACCAAAACCAGAAATAAAGTTGTATTTGATGCAGCGGCACAGCTGCCAGCCTGCTGCTTCTCCAGAGGAACCATCGTAACTGGTTCCCAATCCCTGCATGCCACAGAGAGGCTTGGAGTGCAGTGAGTGCTCCAGAACTGAAGGGCCAGAGTGCCAGTTAGTTGGCACTGTGAACCTTGGCTCTCCCTGGCTCAGGAATCTCCACCCCAGTTCTGCTCTCTGCCCTCTATCTGCCAGGAGGGAGGCCAAACGGGGTCCTTGCTTAATTCTTTGAAACAGGAGACCCAGGGCTGGTGGGGTTGGAGAGCAAGCTGGAGGGGACACTGGGATGAAGGAGGAGGATGCCATTGAGTTGGACCTCTGCTGATGCAGAGCACAGCAGGGGTGAGGGCGGGGGGGGGGGAGGAGCGGAAGCCACAGGCTGCTTCCCAAATGTCTAAACCACACAGACCACTAAGCGATGTGAAGCTGCACTCACAAACACCAAGGCACACTCCACTGCACTTGCCCAAAGACACCCGCTGTAAAGCTTTGTGGATGGATTAGCTCGCATCATGCTTCTTTGTAAGAGAGCTCTTGATCATTAGCAGATGCACCCCAGCCTGTCACCCAAGGGCAGCAGCAGCAGAACTCTAGTCCTGTGTTCCCCACCCCCACCATCCAGGCTAACAGGGTGATGTGGAAAAAGTAAAATAGGATCCCGGGATTCTTAGAGTGGACTGCAACACAGACCAGGAGGAATCGCTCCTGAGACCCCGGAGACACGGGGGCCACCACCAAGCTAAGAAAAGGAACATTAGCAGCGATGATATCAAAAGAAGCTTGAGATATGTTCACGGTGTATGAGTAGGAGGTGAAGGGGAAAATGCCATCTCAACTGCTTGGTATTACCCAGGAAGAGTCCTACATGGGCATGCAGGATACGGTATTCTCCGAAAACCCTAAGTCAGTTTAGTAAGTTAGGATACGTTGCCCAGAAGGGGTTCTAAGAGTCCAGCTAAACTGCATACTTGCTTCTGAGGATCCATCCCACTTTTCCACATGCTTCTACTGTACTGCCAGCTTGGGGCTGTCTAGTTCAGGCTGACTCGGGATAAGGGGAATCAGAGTGCCATGTGAGGGGACAGTGGTAAAAGAAATAAAGGCAGGAATGCACCTGTCGAGGCCCGCAGCTGCTCGCCCCACCGCCCGCCCCGCCCACGCAGGCTGTGTCTATCAGTCACTTAGTGCTTCAGGCAGGGACCGTGCGGCTGGAAGCGGATCACATCTTATCAGAAATGAGTATCCACAGCAAATCACACAGAGACTAAACAGCACTTAAAAGATTAAAGGAAATAAATACAAGCCACATAAATGGTATTGAAAAAAATCACTTAGAGTTGATATGCATCTCTCGGCAAGCAAACAGGCACTCTGAGCTTGACCTGAATTCATCTTCCTTATACAGGATAGGAGACCGGGTGTCCAAGGCAACAACGGCACGGAAATGCACGTGTGCGTGTGTGTCTGTGTGCAACTGTACACAGACTTTTACAGTTTCCATTTTAGAATGGAGTAGGAACATGGGCACCAAGTCTCCCTAATACAAGGTCACTGTCAACATGGGCTGCTTGGAGTAGTTTTAATGTGTTGACAAAAACACAGGTTAGTTGTGTAGTATGCTAGGCCAATCAGGTGTGTGTGTGTGCGCACACGCACCCAGATGATTGTGCTAAGGGGACAAGTCCAGTTCTCTTTCACACAAATCCTCTGATGTTTGCAATGCAATATACTAAAAGTTTCCCCAGGGCTGGTGGGGTAGCTCAGTGGTCTACCCAGCCCTGGAGAGCACAAGGACCCAAGCTTGGTGCCCGCTACTACATGCCATGCCCACCCTGAAACCCCAGGTGAGCCACGCTGGCCACCAAAACTGGGCGTGGTGGTGCTCGCCTGGAACCCAGCTCTGAGGAGGCTGAGATAGGAGGCTCACTAAGAGTCTGAACTGTGTGGTGAGACCCTGTACCAAATAAATAAAGAAAAGATTAAAAATAAATTTGAAAGCTCTTCTCTCCAATCTAGTTGACCATGGCTGGTTTTATTCAATGGCACTGGGTGATACTAGGGTCCAGTTCCAGGATGGTTTTGTGCTAGCTATAAGGTTCAGACAGAAGCACCCTCACTGGTACTGCTGCAGGACTCTTTTGCAACCCCACTCATCTTGGTCCTCTACTAGATAATTCACTCTATTATTTATTTTTTTTTTTTTTGGGGGGGGAGTACCAGGGATTGAACTCAGGACCCTGCACTTGCCAGGCAAGTGCTTATTCTACCAAGCTATGGCCCTGGGCCCAATCCACTATGTCTAAATGCACATCACCCTCACACTCCCATGCTGGCCGCTCACTTTTGTGGGTCTTCATCTGGGAGACCTAGAGTTTCACACCTCGTAGCCAGCCAGCTGCAGGGCACACCTTGTTTATGTGGTCAAGTCATGTGTTCCTTCCAAGGAAACTACTTATTTTCCTTGCAATTCAGAGAGGCCATCCATACTAATCATACTGCATTTAAACGAGGATTTGTTCTCTCAAGTGCAACTGTGTTGCACAGAAATCTGTTCCCTGAAGAGCTGGAAGCAAATGTCTTCAGCTTAAATATACAAATGTTGTGTAATGAAGCCCAATACCTATGGCTTAGGTCTCACAAGAAAGCCGGGGTAACTTCTTTTTTCATAAGCAGGGTACAAACCATATTTAATTATGATCTCTTTTATGGGTTCTATCAATTTCTGTGCATGTAAAGAACACAGATCTAGGATAACTCCTAGTTAAGCTGTAAAATATAATTTTCATTGTATGGCTTCTGTGACTACAAGTGAGGAATAAAAATGGAATTAAAAGGGAGACTTAAATTTACTTACTTTCATGAAAGACAAATGTGTTCAAGTAATGGGCCACTACCTAAGGGCAACGCACATTGAGGGGTTCATCTTTAACCTACTTCGGGGCTAATTACAACACAACTCTATCTCCAGTGTTTTCACTTCCTTGCATTTGTGCAGAGGGAGCTGCATGAAGACATGATTCTTTAAAGAACCCTGACTTACCAGCTTCCTTAAAACACAAACAAGTTCAGGAATCTAATGCGGAATTTTTATAGGCGCTGAACTCCATCCAGTCTCCAAGTACTCATAAAATTCAAGGGCTTGTTTTTGCACATCCCTAAGTATGACACTTAATGTTCTGTTGTAACTTCCCAGTGCTCCCTTGTCTAATAGGCACTGAATCTAACAGTTTTACAGTTGGGGAAGACTCGTGCTAGAAAAATGTCAGGCAAGTCTAATGAGGCTTCAGATCCCCTGGTTTGCGCTGGAGTTTAATTTAAAGTTACAATGATGTTTTAACATGTTTGCTTATACTTGACTAAAGAGGATTCATTATTTCAATGACATAACCTCCAGACAATGTTCCGGGAATTGATTTAAGATGTGGTGGTAATTCCAACAGCCTGAATGCAGGGTTGAACATCTGTAACAACATTTCAGTTGACTTTTCATCAGCATTCTGTTTTCAAGCTAGAGCAAAGCAAAGTCTTCCAGAAGCACTGGCCAGAATTCTTGGTAACTTAGAAACGATCATATATTATACCAGATTTTGGCTTAAAAAAAGAAATATCCTCCTCTTAGCTGCCTCTCCAGGTTGCAAACATTGTGTCAGGGTTCACCAGTGCCTCTCTGGGTCCTTGAAGTGAAATGGGACAAAGATAGCAACCTTCAGCTTCCCAATAAGCCAGCAGCTCTATGTGACGGACCCTCCCATCAGCTCCTGCCTGGGGCACGTTTCCTCTGCCTTGTCTCCCCAGGGAGATTAAGGGGAAGAAGCCCTTTGAGACTTAAAGGTGGGTTTGTTGGCTAGAGTTAAGAAATAGTTCAAAGCAAATAAACTCAAAAAGTCATAAAAGGCAAACAACCCATAAACATGAGTCAACCAGCTATCTCCATTACGTTATTAATCACAACATCTGGAGAGACCCACATCTGTACCCACTTAGCAGGTCATTAGTAATGTCATATTCACACTGGAATCACTCAGAGTAAGGCTCATGCAAAGTGGTTTGAACACAAAGGCATCCAGCTAACAGGGCTTCCGACTTAAGTCTGGAGTGAGCTGCTAGCTGAGGGTGGAGTCATTTTAATGATTATTGTTCTTTATAGCTTTTCTGCTCAGTATTTTGCGGCCCAGCAAGCTACACGCATGCTGAAATCCACAGGAGTGTGCAACGTGTCTCCCTTCTTCAGCTAAGCTCAGCTCAGCATGTTAAAGGGGAACACGGAAGGGTGCAGGGCAAATGTTACAAATGGGGTCCGGTCCCCGTTCTCCTTCACCTGGCTCGGCCACGAGCCGAGAATTGGGAGCTGCATTCTTGAACTCAAATGGGCCTTTGTGATAGCGGGATCTAGCTGCAACCTTGACTGCCAAGCAATAAGGAGAAAAGAAAACGGAAATTAATCCTCAGTGAAATTTTTTGTTAAGAAAGTTCCAAACCAATTTTAACATCAAACAGAATCATATCTTTGGATTATAATGGAGATCTCTCCTTCTCAGCTGAATTGCAGGGTGGTTTTTTTTTTTTTTTCTTTTACCCTGACAACTTCCTGAAATTATTTTTGCTGTGTTCCTGTCATTGATGTCTACAAGGATAATATCTGAAAATTCAGAAGACAATTCCTTTGTGGAATAATTTCAGAAAACATCAGCATTCCCTTCTCCCTGGCAACCCATGTAGACAAAGTCTAGTTTAGCAACAGGATCAAACCCATCATCTCCTGCAAACTGTTAAAAGGAATCCTATCAGAAAAGCGCTATTTTCTAAGCCATCATCCCTCTGTGCTACACCACTGCTTCTCATCTCAGACTGCTGGCTTCCTCAGCTCCCTTGGGGGCAAGGGCACCTAGCACGTTCAGTGCATGGGCTTCCCACCCCTACAGTGTGCTGGCAGGGCCAGTGGTACAGCACTGGTCTGGCATGTGTGAGGGCCCCAGCACTGGAAAGAAGGAGAAGCTGTTAGAGGAAGAAGAGAAAGAGGAGGAGGAGAAGGAAAAGAAAGAGGAGAGGTAACGAGGAGGAAGAGAAGAAAGAACAGGAGGGAAGCATGTAGAAGGAAAAAGAAAGGGATGTGCAGTATTTCTTGGTCTCCTCAGAGAAAAGCACATGTGTGTCTTCATGCTCCGTGTTGTTCGTTTATAATGAAGAGGAAGGAATAAGAGAAAAATTGCTTAGATGGAGACCTAGCAGTGTGCTTCCTATTTTCTGTGGGTTTTTCAACACCCCCCCCGCCAAAGGCAGAAAAGCCACAGGTAACATAAGCGTTTTGCAATGTGAAATTTACCACAAAAAGATCTCCTAGGCTGACTGGCTTCTCTTTGATGGGACTGCTAACTTGTACCAGGAAATCTGGGCCCCTCCCAGTTAGAGTCCAGGGTCTGAAGATGGAGCTGCAGAAGGCAACTCCAGGCTTAGAACACAGACTAGTGTCTTGCTTACAGAGCGATGGGTGTTTCCTGCCCTGCAATGACAGACTCACAGACACCTAGCTGCCTGCCACACAGTTGGGACTGGCAAGGGCATGGTGAGGATGTTTTCTTAAACTATGATGCAGAAACATAACAAATACCAGGAGAAGCAGCCCACCTGTGGGGTGGGTACCAGGGTCGTTGGGAAGGGGCATCTGGCTGCCGCTACAGACTGAGCCCTGCATTGGAAATGCCAGTGCCCACCAGTGAGCTTGAGCACAGCTGACCACAACAGTGATGAGGGGAGCTGGAGCCACCTTCTGGGCTCAGGACAGCGGCCAGCTGAAAGCCAGAGCATAGGGCACTACGCGCGGGAAGAGAGTTTCTGGCCTGATGGTCTTAGCACACACCATACCACCAAGAAGTCGGAAGGTATTTTTTTTTCAAGAGTTTGGCAAACAAAAATACACAGATAACAAAAAGATGAAGGGCATTGCCCTGAGAAAGCAGCCCCCTAAATCACAACATGAGTGTCAAACCTATAAAACTCTCTAAAATTGAAGAATGCTATTTTCATACACACTATCTATGGCAGGATAATTTTACAACCTGTAGCTGAAAGTAGAAAAATACTTTTATTAGAAAAAGTCAGAGCATGTAGGTTAAGAAAACAATCTGTTTTTAAATGAAATGGGAATGGGAAGGGATTTCTTAAGAGGCCCATCCGAAGCTGGGAGGGCGATGGAAACACCAGCCCTGTGGTGGGTTGGCCACACAGCAAAGGGGGCTTATGATGGAGTTTCGTTTCTGATCTTTGTGCAGCTGAGAGGAGAGTGGTAAGGGAGGCTTTAAGGAACAATAGGTGATGAAGTAGCTAATCACGGGCTAGATTTCTGGCTCCATTCACTGCCTAGGGAACCTGAATTGTGTAAGTTTGAGTCCATCAGCACACAGTAATGAAAGAATTCAGCGCCTACATGGGAGAGAGAAAAGAAATACTCTATAAATGTATTAACAGAATCCACATGACCTGTAACGCAATGTTCTCTACATAAAGACTGCAGGCCTAAGAGGTTCTCTAGAATCAAACTGGTTAGATTAGATGTACCTGTGGGACACACACAGCCACCACCCCGCGTGCAAACTACAAAACTTAGATCTCACATGTGGGTCCCTGTAGTGGTCTAACATTTATCAACATCCCCTGTATCCATAATCTTGGCTCACACAGCTTTACCACAAAACTCAACCTGCTATAATCACTGGATCAACACTTGGTCCTGCTCAGTATTTGGTAAAAAATTTCTTTTGGAGATGTGATGGCTTTTGGCCTCCTTTTTTTCTTTCCTTCTCTTTCTTTCCCTTGCCTTCCTTTTCCTCCCTCCTTCCTTCCTTCCTTCCTTCCTTCCTTCCTTCCTTCCTTCCTTCCTACCTTCCTTCCTTCCTTCCCTCAGTCAGAGTCCTTCCAGCATACAGGCTTGGCAAGGGGGTATGGATGTTTGCCTTAAGCCATGATGGAAAAAAAAAAACAAAAACAAGAAATTCCTTTCTTCCTTCCTTCTTTTTTGAGGAAACATTGAATCTAGTGCTCAAAAGGTAAAGAAGTCTTAAGCAAAGATCGCCTAATAGTAGCTTCCTGTAGATGAAAAAATGGAATTCTAAGAAGAAATACACAACAGCATTGAAAGATACAAGAATACCCCTGGATTATTAAAATGGAGCCAGGAGATTGTGAAAGTAGCAGAGATGGAATTCCCACTATGTTTAAATCAAATTAGCAGAGAGAGGGGATTTACAGTTTCCAACTAAGAACACCCCCTTCCACTTTATTTTCCTTCCCTCCTTACTTTATACTCTAATCAGTTGGCAAAGGTTTTGAACATAGGAGGACTTGAGTCCTGCTTTGGCCCTGGTGTGTGCAGTGCATGTCTGTGGGGGGCAGCAGTGAAGGTGGGGATGGAACCTGCCACACCCCTGGCCCCGAGACCTGTGCTCTTGCCTTTCAGGGCTCAGCAGGCCACAGCCTACCACATGTTTTCATGCAGCCTGCAAGCTAAATTACATTTTTAAGTGGGGGATGCTTCTAAGACTAATGTCTCCTAATGTATGAAAATGACATGAAATTCAAATTTCAGTGGCACCAAATAAAACTGCATGCTGTCGTAAGCAGTCACTTGCTTATCGATACGTCTATCACTGCTGTTCCTCTACAACAGAGGCGAGTAGCTGCAACAGAGGCCACACGGTCTGCAAAGCCTAAGGTGCCAACTCGGTGACCCTGAACAGAAAAGAAAAAAAAAAAAAAGTGCTCATCCCTATAGAAATTTATTTTTTTTTTTACATTTTCTAAGCTTTCTAGTTTTCTACAAAAAAAAAAGATCTTCCCAGCCCATAGTCAAATCATAAAAAGAAATGCACACGGAATCCACTAGTTACGCCAGATCTGGGAATGAGGGGACTGACGGGTCACTCAGTGACTCTAGTGTCCCTCCCATGCAGCCTGTCACTATGCCAGCCGGTCCACAGGCCCTGACTCTCACATTTTCCAACTTAAGTGAAGTTGGATTCATTCGTGGAGAACCAAGACAACCACATCGGCCGCGAGCAGTTCCTAGGAGCTGTCAGCGTGTGCTGCCAGTCCGCCCTGCAAGAGCCCCATACAAGACAACAGATTAACCATTAGAGTAGATACGCTGGAAATATACGGCTTCAACCTTTCCCCGGCTAGCTCACAGCGATATCCCGATGATTATTTCAACCGTCAGCTGCCGCATAGATTTAAACCCCTGCACAATAACTCCTGGATTCATCTGCCCCTTGTCAAACTTGCGCAGCTTTAGTTGGAGGATACATGGTGTGGCAGTTTCACTGCGAATCCAGAATGATCCAGACGGCTGCTGTCTCTTTGTTAACAGGAAGCCAAACTGATGAGTTTGTAATGCATTTCTTATCAAAGCTAGTCTCAGAAAAGAAAATGTGACCCATCAGTTCGGCTACAATTTCATATATACCAGATTACGGGCTTCATCGGGACGTCTCTGTTATTTTCTTGGAGAAACAGATAGTTCTACATCCATCCCATTAAAATCACCTTATGCCAGTGAATTATGTATTTATGAATTTATAATTATCCTTGATTTCCCCTCCTGCGGTATATTTAATAAAATCATCAGCTGGAGCCTGCAGAGCAATAGCGCTTTAGAAATACAAGCACACTAATATGATGATCCTTTCGAGCTATGTCTAAAATGGTCATTGTGAATAAAAGAACTATGAGTTTCAAGCCATGCTTTTAAGAAAGACAAAATGGACAGTAATAGAATTTAGGGAGCCTGGAAAGGCACTTTTTTTTTCTCACACGGTTTACTGTCAAATAGATTTGAATTTATTACAGGTTAAATCAGGTCTTTCTGATATTATCAAGAGAAAATGCGTGAGATGCCACACAGCTCCCGAGGCACGCTGAGGAGTCTCGCAGCAGTGGCTGGTACCTTTTTGTTTCCATGCCTACTAAATTCAGGGCTTACCCACCGGCAATCCAATCACTCCCATGTCTTCAACTAAAATTATGGCGTTTTGTGCGTGATTTTTTTTTTTTTTTTCAGTTTGATATTTTGAAGACCCTGCACGTAATTCTCATTTATCCTCAGTGACCAAGGAAAATATGTCATCCCAGGTCTGGCTCAGCCCTGTCCATTTCCTGAGGGGCATCTGGGGTGCTAGCTCTACCACCCCACACAACCGTACAGAGCTGACACAAAACACAAGTTCTTTTTTTTTGATCACTTCACACTGTTCGCCTGAGATTGCTAAGGAAGGCTCTTGCCACAAACGCTTCCTCCTGGGTTTGCAAGTTGTCAGATACGCAGAGGCGTGGAGAAAAGATCCCGCTGCCTCAGGAACCTGAGCTCGGCCACCTGCCCACGGTGAGAAACAGAAAAGAGAGATGGGGTCAGGGCTCTCTCAGACTTCCCTTCCACCTCACATCAAATTCTCCTGGCTGACGTAATGCCAGTCTACGTTCCCACTCTAGGGCAATAGCTTTTATTTGCTTGTATGTTTTGACTCAGGCCTTCGTCTCTTTCTGTTGTTTTCCCTCCCTCCAAACAGCTTCAAATAAACATGACTGGCAAAAGACATCAATCATATTTTCATTTCCATGTTTGCTTTGCTATTTACATTTAAAAAAATTAATGCTTGCCCCAATGATTCTGCTAGTTGAAGACTTGCCTGGAATTTAATTGTGTCTATCTGAAATTGTTGTCTAAACCAGAAGATGCTGTACAGAGAAGGACCATTATTATGAACATCATAATTATTATGGGTTCATCCATAAATACCGTATCTGCTATGGAGCTGGTTGTGTCAAGAGGCCCCTGCAATTCTAATACCTATTCCAGATGGTTGTACTGATCTTCTCTGTGAAACTCAGATAAGGGAAAACTGCATGGATTTTTAGTTCAACCAGGTGCCTGATGAAGAATGCTTTGCCAGAACACTTCAGAAATACACTACATTTTTTAACCTTGGGAAGTGAAGACCAGCCTGGATCATGATTTTACACTAAACACAGCATTTAGTGTATTTCTTAAGGACATAGTGCCTTCTAAAGACGCTCTGAACTATAAAATTATCACCTATTTTTACTACAATTTATCATCCAATGCATTATGTATCCTATTTTTAAAGCCACCCCCTGGTAGGTCCCTTCTGGTTCAATACAGTTAAAGAATAAGGTATGCGATGCAGTGGCTGGGGGGAAGGGGCTGAGGGCTACTGTGGCTTCAGTCTGTGGGGTCAAGGGTACACGGATACGAGACGCATTCCCAGAACTGAGCCTGGGTCTGCTGACTACAAGCCAGCCCACTAGACCTCTGCGTGTGAGGACCAACAGGAGGAGGTACACGTCTGCAGCCAAGCCACCTGCCCAAGATCCAGTTCTGAACCCCTGAAGAGCTCTCTTCTCAAGCAAGATAGGGTCGACAACTTGACATTGTAAGCTCTACTGTCTTCTCTGCTGGACAACTAAGGGCATTAAGTTTCAGAAATTCTGTGGGATGCAATGTGATAATCACAGGCCACAGGTTGACCCTGCATGAACCACGAATACTGACATAGGTACTCCGGTTGGCTCCACCTTGCTGGTTCACAGGAGTTTACATATTGGACAACATTTAAATCTGAAGATTGTTTGTATAAATATGGATTTCTAGGGTTGGGAAGATTGTT
This sequence comes from Ctenomys sociabilis, assembly GCA_004027165.1. Classification (NCBI taxonomy): domain Eukaryota; kingdom Metazoa; phylum Chordata; class Mammalia; order Rodentia; family Ctenomyidae; genus Ctenomys; species Ctenomys sociabilis. Next base: position 13,900 of record PVKA01032951.1, on the reverse strand, counting down.
CAGTGGAGTAAGTGCTTCCTTGACAAGTGCAAGGGCCGGAGTTCAATCCTCGGTTCTGCTAAAAATAAATTAAATAAATAGATAGATAGATAGATTTCTAACATTGATTTGCACCTTTGCAGAATACTGAGCTCCTCTTCCAAGAAGGTAAGTGTCTCCTGGGCAGGATCTTACAAGATGGTTGAGAATCCCACTGCTCAGAACATGGCAGGAACCCTTGTTCACATTTTTGTCCCTGGTCCTGGCAACATATGTACCATGCGAGAAAGAGAGATTTTTAAGGCCCAAAACATCCCTCACAAATCGACACTCACAGCAACTGGAAAGATGGGTTAAACACAGAGGGCTTCAAGCCAGTGCTGGGTTCAAACTGTTTGGCAAATCATCTAACTTCAGCTTTCTGGCTTATACAATGGGAATACTGGGCATGTCCAACTCGGAGTTGTTGCAGTAGACTGGAAACATGGAAGGTATTTAGCAGAGGTTCTGGCATGCTCATACTGTTATCCATCATTATTTTCCTGCCTTGGAGAGGTCCAGGAACTTGGAGCTCTGGGGTCCCTCTCCCCAGTTCCAGTCTGCTGTCTGTGGATGACATTCTGTTCACATAGGTTCCTGCCCTCTCCCCTTTCCAAGAAACTGATATGGTATTCAAGGGCTAGAACGAGGTGGGCACCCCACCTCCACCCTTACAGGGCAAGTGGCTGTCACCCCAGTCCTGTGTTTCATATGGCCCTAGTGAACCAGTCAGGTCGAATAATTAGGTTTGCCAAGTGTCATAAAATCAAGCAAAGCCAGAAAACATTTAAATGGACCTCGACTGCAGAAGGCTGGGGCCATTCAGGGCCGTAACAAATCAAAGTCAGATGGAAGCATGGAGAGACCCTGCTGTTGCCTCTAAATGAGGGGAAATGCATGCTGCCTCGCTCTCTGTGAGAGCTCTTTCTCCTGAGTTTCTGGAAGGGGGCCATGGAGGTGTCAATGGGTGGAAGGGACAAGGGGATGAAGCGGCAAGGCAGCAACTCCTTTACTAGCCCTTTCAACATGGCTTCCTTCCACCTACCATTGCATGAGTCCTTCAAGAAGCATGCCAAGTCCGCCTCCTCTTGGAAGCTTCCTCAGGTGACCTCAAGGAGGCAGAGCTGCACTTTTCTTCACAAATTCCTTGGCTGTTCTGATCTCTCATCCTGACATCTCCATACTTCTGTTGTATTATTAATTTCCTCTTCACTCCAGTGTGTCCAGTTCCCCCGGCTAGGCTCTAAGCTCCTCTACTGTGGTTTACACCATTTCTGAATCTCTCACAAGCCTCAGCTAAGGTTCCTGGGAAATTGCACCTTTTAGCCAGGGAGAGGGCGCTATGGGGGGGGGGGGTCAATGTCGTGGTCAGGAGCCCAGAGTTGGAGGGCTGGCTTGGATCAACTGTGTGGCAATGGCAGGGATGGCCCCTCCCGGGGACTTGATGTTAATTAATTACAAGACTGTTCCTGCTCTGATTTGTGACGGCTCTGGACTGGATGCTATCTGCTGACCTTTGGCAGGTATCGTAGGAACCAGCCATGGATTGTGGGCCTCCAACTCCCTAGCCACAAGTAATTACCCAGCATTTCCTACCAGACTCAACCCAAAGAGCTAGAGAATAGGAAAAGCAGGATTCCTGCACCAAAGAAAATGGGGTTTACCTCAGGGGTTCTAAACTCTGGCTTTCAATAAAATGAACTGGGGAATTTTATAGAATAGCAGGGCTTCAATCCCATCCCAGACCCTTCCAACATAATTGAATGACACTGCTTTGTTTTCTTTCCTTTCCAATGTTTTTAAAAGTACGCAATGAAAGAGAACTACAGGACTAGCTGGAGAAACGAGACTGCTGCATCTTAAAAAAAATTATATAGCAATAATTCACAAGCTATACAAAAACAACAGTGCAGAAGAGGCTGTGTCATAAGGTTGAGTGAGAACTAAATGAATGCCTGACGGTGAGTACTGGGCAGAGGTGTTTAGAGGAAAGGAAGGAGTCTCGGAAGAACCTAGGATGGGTAGGATGTCAGCGTGAGCATCCTGCACACCCTGGAGCTGAGCACGGGGTTCGCAGCTCTGGGCCCAGCACTTGCATGAACCAACTGGCCAGCATCCTGGGGAGAGGTGGGGAAGTGCGGGAAGGGGGTGTTTGCTGTGGGGGGAGCCTCCACACAGGCATTTCTGCCCGGAAACACTAAACAGGGGAACCCCAGAAAACCAGTTTGGCTGGGACAGGAGCATGTATCTAATAACACAGCTGGGTCCTGGGGGGAGGGGGACAACAAGGGGCAGGGAGCATAAAATGTCACAGAAGCTGGGCAGTGTCTGGTAACAACTGGCATCCTCTGGAAATTCTCTGTACTTCATTCTAATTATTCAGGTTCAAAGAGGGGATCTGCATCGTGGAAAAATCTATCAAAACCTGTGCCCCTAGGCCCACTTCCTTTTTTGGTCACTTAAAAGTCACAAGGGCCAAACGTAAGACTCATAGCTAAACATGCAGAACTAAAGTGAAGAGGCCCCTCACAGTGAGCTAACACTACTGCAGTCTCATTTGTATCTGGAGGTGTGGATTTAACAGTAAGAAAAAAAAATAAAGTTTTTTTATGCTTTGGAAGAGTCCTGAGAAATTTAGGAGGCTGGGTTTTTTTTTTGTTTGTTTGTTTTGTTTTGTTTTGTTTTTTCTTTTCAGTACTGGGGATCAAACTCAGGGCGTTCTGCTTGCCAGGCAGGCACTTACAATGCTGAGCCCCAGACCTAAGGAGGCTGATTTCTTCACAGAATGGCTCTGTCTACCTCATCCTGGCTTCAAGGTGGCGATTTTCTATCTCTACTTATAAGTCTGTTTCATACCGGATATCAGTGGTGGCACATGGAGGGCGTGTGTGACAGAGCTGGCTGTTTGTTATCACTGAAAGCTCTGAAAAGTTCACCTCTACAGAAAACTGGAAGGAAAGCCACCGGAGCCTCACTTTTCCATGAAACCTGGCTGTGATCCAGAGTCTAAAAGACATTTTCAACAAAACCAGTGTTTGAAAGTAGATTCACTTACACGAAAATGTTTCTTCAATTCTCTGCTGTTTGGTTTTATCTGATAATAACTCTCCAGGATCTGCTCTGTCAGAACCTGCTAAGTGACTAAAATAAGAATGTGCATTACTTTACCCAGAACTTTGACCAGATCCCTGCTCCTGTACACCTGAGAAAAGTTTAAAGAGCTCAAAACAAAGACACCCTTATTGGATTCTCAAAATCATTACTTTAAAATAAATTACAACAGTATAAAATACATGCATTTGAAACTATTTATGATCCAGTAGAATTTAATAAGGAAAAAAAATAAAGAAATGAATCCTGTGATTTTAATTCTGATTTTAATTCTCCTATTCCCTGACCTCAGTATGACTTCCTCTTGTGTAAGCCATCCGCTACTCCTAAAAGTTGGTAAAAAGATGTAGCTGTGTTTTCTTAAAGTTGAAAACGGTCCCATGACTGAAGAACCAAAGTGCTGTTGCTGTCATGTGTGGAGTTTTGGTTCTCTGACAACATCCAATTTGACAAACCATCAGATCCTCTGTAAACCATCTTATTGAAAAACAAAACACAAAACTCTCATCTAGTTCATCAGCATTTTAGTTTGGGCTGAGAGAGAAAAGCAGCGACTGGAAAACTTACACATCTGCAAGTCTTCACAAAAGTACATCATGCTAAAATTATTTTCTTACAGGCCACTAATCTAGTACATCAGCCACCTTCATAAAAATGTCCCTCGCGAGCCTGGTGCGGGTGACTGCTGGGAATTAATTTGCAAAAACAGGTAGGTAAGAATGGGGGCGTTGTCACCTGGCAGTCGTCGGGCAGCCCAGAGAGCTGGCTTCTGGATTAGTCACACGGATTGAACAAGGACTGTCTCCAAGTGACCGTTATATCCAGCACATTGGGCTTAAAAGATTGGAAATTGAGAGGCCCTGCTTTACTGCAAGTGTACCTCTTTTAAACAGACAGATTTACATATTCATTTTAGAGAATAAAGGCGATAATCTTTGGAAACAGAAAAACCAAAAAGTGAGGGCCCGAACAGCGCGTGACGCCACCCAAGAAGTGTGCTCATTTATAGGGAAGCAGCGCCACCTGCTGGCTGTGCTGCGCTTCGCGCCCCTCTGTGGTTTGGGGCCAAGGATCTTGCAATCTATGCATAAATATCTAGCCGTATTTCTCAACTGCTGTTATATATAAGAATTTTATTACCAGCCGGCAGATTTCTAACACACTGGTTGCAGTTTAATAATCCTCTATTACCTGAAGTATGGGTTATATAAAAACCTAGAATGTTAATTGTTGACAAATCAATTGTAGTATGTAAAGCAGTGTAAGTCATCCAGTAAATACCTAAATAAATCAAGAGGGATAGTTCCTTTTGTTCTCATAACGTGTTATTAAACACCACAACTTGATCACTTACATAAAATAATGTTTGTGCATTTCCACATACTAAGGAATCAGGGGAACAGGTATTATGATCTTATGAACAGAGAGAATTTCCTTCATCTACGATGGAGAGGAAAATATTTTACAAAGAATATTTTTCCTTTCTTTAAAAAAAACAAATCTAAACCAGGATGCCATTTGGAAAATTTGCTCATATAACAAAGCCTGGGTTATAAATAACTAAGATTCCATCTATAAAATGCTAGATTTTTTTTAAAAATGGCAATAGGGAATTTATAAAGAATAGAGTCACTGGTGCAGCGGGCAACGCCACACTGCCTGTCATTTTTCAGAAAAAAAGATCACACAAATGTGATAGCAAGGGAATGCAACAAGGAAGAAACAGGAACAGAAATGTGATAGTGTCTCTGAGCATATCTGCAAAGGAAACTGTGAAATAAATTAACACCCAAGCGCCCACAAAAGGCACATTGTAGCTTCGTTGGGAGTGATTGTTCAGCACCAGGAAAGGCTGGTGGTTTTGTAAGGACAGAAATAAAATGCAGGCTGTGAAATCTGCTCGTGATAACTAATGACCACACTACTTAAAAATCTGATTTTATCTCTAACAGAAAAAAAAAAATCAGAATAAAAAAGTACCCTAAAGGATCAATGAATGCGCTAAGAATCCCATTTCTCACTCGGAACAAACGTACTCCAGGAAGGATCACAGGGCTGCGGGAAACGAAAAATGACAGCTCCTATGTTACCCTGACTTAAGCTCAAGGAAAACAACTACCCTGCTGATAGCATCTAGGGTCTTAGGAGGCGGGTAAAGGCTTTCTTGAGTTCTAGAAGGAGATGAGAGCCATGACCCATTTCACTGATGGGAAGCCCACTTTAATTTCAATAGATTATTGAGATTTAATCTCTAGCAAAAAATAGCTACCCTTTGCACTGTACCAACACAGTCATGCTATTTTCTGTAAAAAGTGTGGAATCTCTTTCCACTTAGCTCCACCATTTCTCCAAGTAGGGTCAGGCACATGCAGAAAGAGAATCCAATGTCAGGACGCTGCCTCTGAGCCCAGAATGCCTCAGTGTTAGCTAGAGAGAGAACACGGCTAGAAAGTCAGAGCCCGGACAGAGGAACTCTCCTTTCACAACTCCCCTGGCGCCCGTGTACCGTGGAGAGCCAGATGGCAAAAGCCAGTTTTGGGAAGATGACAGACAGGAGGCAATCTGATAGGGTTCGTGACGGTCAGCATTAAAGCTGAGGGTTTGGTCCGTTCTGTCCGTGCGTTGGGGTGGCAAGATTACTGTCCAGGCAGGTGGTCGGGGCGTGTGTGATCAGGAGTGCAAGGGTGGCTGTCTGTACAGCTGAAGTAAGTAATCCCTGAAGAATCCTAGGAGAATAAAAAGTGTTTGGGGGTTAGAAATGGGTGTTGTGGGTCCAAAGAGCAGAGTGAAGTTACCTGAGGAGCAGGAAGGCCATTGTGAATTTCTATTCAGAGATTCGAAAATACCCGATGGTCAACAGGCAGGAATATCCTGGCACCACTAGACCCACTGTGGAGCTAACATCTCCCACCCTTTATGCACCTACCAGTAGGATCAAAGGAAGGTGTAGGCAACCTTCAGAATAAGCAGTGGTCAATTCTAGATCAGTCATTCTGAGCTGTCCAGCAGTCTGTGGAATTGGCTGCTCAGAAACTATCATGTTCAAGGCAGTATAAAGGAACAAGGACAATCTCTTGCCTTGCCACCCTCTTTTTCTCTTGAGACACAGGGTGGATAAAGAATGAGAACATTCCCAATAGAGTTTCCAGGTTATTTAGCAACTATCTGCAGAATTCTGACTTTGACCTTGGCTACATGCAAGGTGCAGAGAATCCAAACACCAGTGAGATTCCTGTTTGTTGCTGTTCTTTAAAGTTTCAAAAGCTCCTCAGGAAAACTGCTCTGCAGGGAGTTGGTGTGAGGTGATACTGGCTAACAGGAGAGAGACACACTAATCTTGACCTAGGATTTGAGGACAGCCTATCAAGTCTGCAGTACTGGGGTAGACCTTCTAAGCAAGGATTGGCAGCCTTTTTCCTTAAAAGGTCAGATGGTAAATATTTTGGTTTGAGGGGCCTGTGCATCCTCTCTGCTGCAACTCAACTTTATTGTGCACCTTAAAAGGAAGCAAGAGCAACAGGCAAATGAATTGGCATGTCTATGTTACAATAAAACTTCACTTACTAAAATAGATTAGTAAATGGGCCACACTTTGCAAACCCCTGCTTTAAAGTATGAGTAAGCTTCTGCTAGCTCAGAGAATCAGGCGAAGAATCAGGTGCAGGAAAACACTATGAAATGGGTTGAGTCGTAAAAGCAAGAAATTCTTGAAGCACACTTGTATGATGAATACAGCTACAAAAACTGATTAGAACTGAACTGTGAAGGGATCCGTATGCCACGTTAATAACAGAACCTACAGGCTACCCTATCATTACAGTTTATTAGGGATCCAAGGATCTACCAAAAATCTGTTTTCCCTTTCTTAGTAATGGGATGACAATAAGATTAGATCTGTGTTTTAAGATAATAAACTTAATAGTGGGCTGGTAGCTAGAAGAACTGACTTGAGGAAAGAGTGGTAGCAGATTAAGGGGAAAAAATCTGAGGCCCCGAGGTTGGCAGATGGCCTGATAGTGGTAGGAGCAAGTAAGAAATGCAGTCTGGAAGCACATCAGCCCCTGGGAGGATGGAGGAGAGTGCGGGACCCTGAAGTGAGAATTGCAAAAACTGTTGAATGAATATGCACCCAACCCCTAGACTCAGCCTCACATCAGGCCTGCTCCAAGAAGGAAGCAGCAGTGAGCCAAGGATTTGAGTCCAGTCCTGACCTCACTCCTAGCTCGGATCCCACTACTGAGAAAAGCAACAAGGTGCAGAAACCAGACACTCATAAAGCTGCTGGGAAGAGTCATGGCATGAGCTGTCTGCAACAGCCAAACCCCAGAAATGAGTGAGCTTGAGACCATCACCAAGGAGATAAACTGATGAAGCCTGCAAGGAAGGGCATGTCCCCCCATCTGCTCCCCATTGTTTGTCTTCCTCCATCTTCCAGGAGCACAGTGCATTTTCTGATTCTCTGTAGATCCAACTCAAAGCAGAACAACCATAAAGGCAGATTTCAGCAGGACAAAGAATGTAGAGAACCGAAGCCATAGTTTCGTAAAGATCCCAATCACCAAGGTGACTCCAATAAGCACTGTGACAGCAGGACTAATCTATAAGATACAAATATAGTTGCTTTTCACATATGACACATGTACTATCCAAGCCAGGAAGCCCCTTTCACCTGGACATAGGTGTCCCTGCTTTGTAAACCCTACATTTAGTTATATTCTTAGAATTTCTCTCTCTCTCTCCCCATCTTTCTCTCCATCTCTGCCTCTGTCTCTCTGTCTCTCTCTCTCTCTCTCTGTCTGTCTGTCTCTCTCTGTCCTCTCCCCCTTTTCCTTCCCCCCTCCTTCCTTTCCTCCTAGACTTGTAAGGGCCAAGGCCATTTGTAGAGAAGCCACAGGTGATCTGGGTTTTTTTTGTTATCTTCAACAGTGTTCTCACCACTGATAACTTCCAAGCCCCTGGACTCAGCTAATCAATGCATGCTGGAAGGGGGCACTTTTTCTGTCCCTCCCTAGGGTCAAGGGAGACATCATAAAAGCAAACAAGCTAATAATGAAGAAAAAACCTGTAAGGATCTTCTGGGCTATCTCTATATCATAACCAGAATAGTAATCCTGACTTATTACAAAAGTTCTATACTCAAAGAAGAATTTTATTATCATTTCCTCACAGAGCTTCCCACAATGTTGGTAAGTAGACTCCAGCATTTTGGAAGGCTTTATCCAATCAAGAAGTGAAAAGCAAAAGAACATTTTTTGATTTCTGTTTCAACCAGATAATGAAGCAACTCAGAGTCTCAGAGTTTAAAATGACCTTAGCGATACCATCTTCCAATTCCCTTAATTACACACAAATTTTGCAATGCTTTCTGGGTAGTAAAGATGGAAAATAACACCCCAGAAAGATATCCACCACATCCTGGCATTTCTGTTGGCTCATTTTGGTTGCGACTGGGATGATCTGATCTCAAAATTAAGTAAATTGACCCCATTTCAATTTTATGCTCTTTTATACTGCACTGTTCAATTCTCAGCCACCATCCACGAACTTCTCTGCCTGTAATTGATGTGACCTTTTATAAGGCAAGGCGGACAAGACTGCATCATTTGGAGAGGGAAAAAAAAGTGCATTAGCTGTAGCCAAAGTAGTTATTTGCTATTATTTCCACTAATATCACAAGAGGTGGTTGACCTCTGATCCAGCAAGCAATCTGCTCGCCCATGATATAATCGGAATCGTCTGTCTCCATTAGTTCACATTAATGAACGTTAATAATAATGAAAAGGACAGCGTTCAACATGTGCCAGATGTAAGAATTTGTAGGACTCTTGTGAGACTCTTAGTTGTAGTCTTACAACTAAGTCATTCACTAAATCCTTACAAGGCTGAGATAGGTCCTATTATCATCTCCTCTTTACAAATGGGAAAGCTAAGAAATAGGGTCTGGAAATTACCCAGTGTCCCATGGTAATAAAGTATTATATCAATTCTGGGTTACCGCAGAAGAGATGAGATACAACAATCCGTTGAGCAGTACAGTCTCAATTATATAGAGCACATTATTCTTTAGCAATCAACAGCCACTGATCATCCACTTCATAAACTCATCAAAATATGAGCACTAGGCCTTAATTCCAAAGTGCCCAGAACACGCACAAAGTCCATTGGGTGTCGCTTGCCTTCCTCTGAGGTGGAATTTCTGACTGTTACTGCCAAGGAGAAAACCCAGCTTCTGCGCAGTGAGGAAAGTGGCTTGCAAACCCTCTAAAACGGACAGAAATTTAAAAAATAGGAGGTGTCTGCCTAATAGGATCATACTTGTATCTTAATAGCAGAAAACTGAGTAAGAGAGGGCTTTGCGCAACCAGCGCCTCGCAAATTTTAAGTTCACACCAGCCCCAAGGCTTCAGTCCCTTGTGATCTGCGTTCCTCTGCTCCTGTCTGAGTTCCTAGTATAGTTCTTACTTTCATTTCCACCTCCTGTCCCTGCTTTGCAGGTCACTGTACCTCCTTTCTGGTAACACCTGTTCAGGGCTTTGGCTCTGAAGCATCCCTGCTGGGCACGTTCTCTCAGTTGGATGTGTTACAGGCCATGTGTGGAAACTTATTCATCTGTGCAAGAGAAATGGACAGCGCAACCTTGAGAAAATGCAGAAAGAACTAGAGCTCTTCACAGGCAAGAGGGCCACAGGCGCTGGCAGAGAAAGCTCCGAGAGCAGCACACAACGCTTGTGGTGCCCCTCATCCTGAAAACAATGAACAGAATTGTGAACCTAGTTAGTAAACAGCTACGGGACACTCTGCCTCCGGAGACCTCAAGGTATCACCTGGGTGCCACTGTCAGACTTCTTGGGCCCCTAGCTCAGAGCCAATAGTCTTAATGATCGGAGGGACCTCAGAAGCTTCTTGCGCCTGAGAAGGCAGGCTGCTGAGGTGACCTGCGGATGGATATTTCTCTCCACAACAGATGCCGCTGCTCGTATTGGCTTCACCTCTGCAGTATTTTTACACCACCCTAAGTCACAGGAACGTGACCAGGTTCACTGAAATTAATAAAATCAGATGTCAATGTCACAAGTACTTGATTTTGAGTCAGATGCTCTACATGGTGTAGAATCCCTGCCTCTTCTTCCCAGTATTTACCTTCCACAATGAACACTGACTACGCCTACGATCTGGTAATTCTCGAGTTGTTTCAGCTGTGTCCTTGTTCTTTCTCACTGCATCCTCCCCCTTTCGATCTTACGCATCCCCGCTCTTCGTGCACACACATATGTACTACTTGGAAAGCTGCTTCCAACGCGTTAGGAGACTTGATGGATTCGGGGCGACCGTTTTTCCTGGCATGCCACCTACTATGTTAATGGTTAAGAAGCGCTTCATGTGTTCATTCTCTTACTCACTAAATATGTGCTGAACTGGATCCTTCCAGCGATTTCCCACTCCAACTTTCTTGCCAATACACAAAGCCCCACCAGGAATGCCAGCCTACCGCACATCCGACCTCGGAAAGAGGCAACCCAAAAGTCCACTCTTGCCTGAGGGTGACAACAGGCTCCAGCTCAGAAATCTGATACTGGCCAAAATAAAGAGCACCACAGTCTATGCAGTCGGCTCCATTCTCAGAAGATGCCCGTGTTCAAGGATCTACACACTGTCAGCACAGCGGACGCAGATCTAGCTCTGGAGCTTGGGTCTTCATGTTTCATTTAAAAGTTTCACAGTATGGTTGACCATCTCTGATACAGATCTGCCTCCAAAGATTCCACTTAAGAGTCTGCACAGTTTTTTTTCCCTTGTAGCCATGGAAGCATTGGTGGCACTCACTCTGCCATGGTGAAAGGGACAGAATGGGGCTTTCTTCCTGCCTAGAAGAGTCCAGGGTAGGTTCTTGCTGTTTCTCTTGAGTGCAAGAGGAAACATCCTCCCGAGGATGATCAAATAAGGTGGCCAAAAGAAAGACCACTTTTGCTAGCGCATTCCATCTGAACTGGACATCAGAAGCACATCTCCTCAGAATGAGAATCTAAGGACATGTCTGATAGTCTTCCTCCAGGCCAGACACTCTTGACAGCAAGGTCTTTCCGATTCCCTCTGAGATGTCACAGACATGAGTCTGAGCTGACAGTGTTGGACCTGGCTTTGATCATTTAGATTCTCTGTGCAGAAAAGGTCAGCTAGGAAAGCAGAACCCTTGTAAGCAAGTGCAAAGGTAGCGGAACCCCTGCTTATCTAAGTGACTCAACACATTGGTTTGGAAGAAAGTCCTCAGGAGAGGAGGACAATGCTCAGCTAGCTGGCTGGGGCACTTTGCCACATTCCACTTCCAGAAGTTGGCGTGCTCTGTGTCCACAGCCTTCCCCTCTGAGGAAACTCACAAACTAAAGAATTTCCCATGCTGTTTTCAAGCTCTTTGAGGGTCAGAGGTGTGCACAAATGTTACAGTTATAGACGCTGACAGCGACACAAGAATGCACACAAAGGTGCTCCACACAAAAAGACACAATGGAAAGGAAAATACACCATCGTGCTTTAACTTCCCAGGATTCTGCGTGGCAGTACTTCACAGGAAATGTGTCTTTTATTTCCACTGGAGTAGGGAAAGTGGTTGAAAACGCAGTGGATTTTCAGTGCATGGGATATGAAGCGCTTATTATTTTTCCCCTTCATAGATGTAAGGAGACATGCTGTCTCCCTGAGAAAGATGGAAAAGTCTCATTGAGATAACACAGAGATTTTTAAAAATAATTCCCATGAACTGTAACTGAAGCTACCACATGCAGCTGGGGCCAAAATCTGTAGGGTTGGTCACAGGTCACAGCTGGTGGCCCCGTTTGCTTTAGGTCTTTTCTGCAGCCGGAGCCAATACTGTCATGCCAGCATTTGATGCTGTCCTCCTCCGCCACCTTCAACATGTTCCAAATGGAATGCTTATTCATCCAGGAGGGATGGTAAGGGAGGAAGGAGACATACTGGGGAAAGAGAAATAAATACAGTAGGCCCTTAAAACCAGTGGTAACCTATGCAGCCTACTATGGTTCCAGCCTGGCCCCGGAGAAGTAACTCTTCCTCTAGCAAGAAAATTCCACTGAGCCCAATAAAGAAGCACAACAGCTACTGGTCAGCTGGGGATAATTAGGCTTATGAAATTTAACTAATGGAATTCAACTGCTTCAGAGCCATTAATTAAAATTTCTTTACAAAGACTGTGGCTCTTGGACTTGTGCTCAGATAATGTGCTTCAGCTGGGGGGTCCTTAGGCGGTGGGGCTGGAGGTATCCTCCAGCAGGCCCTTCAGTGCGCTCCGTCCTACCTCCCTCAGCCTCAGCCTCTCAGTGCTAATCTTCCCTCCCTGATGGTGGGCCTTCCCACAGCAACGCTGGCCCCTTCTTTCCTGGCTGCCAGGGCTGGCCCTGTTTGGCTAACCAAACATCTCTTGTGTTGTTACACATTAGGAAGAAAACCCTTGGGTCTGGCCTCTACCAAAGACTGGGCTCTATTTTAGCCTTCCAAGTTTCATCTTTCTGAAATCTCTCAAACAAAATTCCTGAACTCCAGCCTCTCTCAGTGACCAGCTGCTTCGCAGGAGGCTCCAGCATCCCCACATTTTCAGTGTTGATTACTGAGATCTTTTGTCTTTTCCTCCTTGTTTGGAGACCAACTGATCTATTGTTCTTTACTGCACAAGTAGCTGTTTACCAAAAATTACCACATGGAGGGGAGTGTCACATGGCCTATTTTTTAAAAATGTATTTGGTACAGGGTCTCACTATGCATCCGGGGCTTGGAGTGATCCTCCTATTTTCAACATCCCCAATGTGGGAGACCACCTGAGCAGCTCTCCTTGAAAGAAACGCGACTATCTCCATTTTGTTTCTTTTCTTTTTGTCTTTTTGAGACAGGGTCTCACTATGCAGTTCAGGATGGCCTTAAACTCACTTTGTAGCTTAGGCTAGTCTCGAACTCACAACAATCCTCCTGCCTCAGCCTCCCAAGTGCTGGGATTACAGGCCTGCACCACCAAGCCTGGCACTATCTCCATTTTGACTGAGTCTGATCCTGTTTCCTCATATTGTTATGTACAGAGCTGGCTAGGACTTCTATTTATTCTTCAATTGGCATCAAGCAATGCATAGTGGTCTAGCTGAGGTGCTGGTGATAGTCTTTGAAGGTGGCATGCATGTTTCCCTGGTAAGCCTGCTGTTCCTTAATGTGAGCCAGGTGGAGACAGGAGACAGGACAGTAGAGCTAATGCTCCACGCTGCCAGCTCAAGATAGAGGCTGTGACTTCCTGGGGCTTGAAAGACTACATCAAAGCTGAAGCCCTAGACTTCCCAAAACATTAAATACTATATAATGCAGATTACTCTCTCTGCATATCCTCTCTGCATATGGCAGAGGTAAATGTAGGCCACCCACCTAGCTCAGCTCACAGTAGTCACCTACTTCCCATAATTCTCAGTCAATCCTGAAGCCACCCCTCACCCAGGTTGAGGCTCTGGGTCACTCTCTTGGTTCTGGAAAGCTATGTCATGGCAGGACTTAGAGCCCCTCAACTCCCCGATGATTAAAAATATAATTTAGTGTCTTCATTTTCACCGTGGGTTGCATAGAAAGTGGTAGATTAAAATCAACTTGATGGGATTCTAATAACGTAACTTTGGGATTACAAATACTGGTTTCTTGGACTGAGATGAGGACCCGGAAGAAACTCCTACATCCCAACACTGGGATTACAGACATGCGGCTCCACGCCTGGTCTCAGTGACCAGCT
>PVKA01032950.1:0-24841 GCA_004027165.1 Ctenomys sociabilis | reverse complement strand
GGAGCTGGGCGGGGGCGGGCGCGATGGAGCAGGACGGCGGAGTCGGCCGCGCTGTCTCTCGAGTTGTTTTTCTTGAAACCCAGTCATTTGCTTATTCTTTCATTCTGTTCCTGCCTCAGGACCTTTGCACTTATCTCTGCTTGGAATGTTCTTCTTCAAGCAGATGTGTTCTTCCTCACTTTCTCTGCAAACTGGTTTCCTCTACCCCCTTGGAGACAGGAATTTTTCCAGGCCAGACTTTAGAATGTTTCCCACTGTCAGTGGCCCACTCGAACTTTTTTTAAATGAGTGAGATTGATGGAACATGAACAAGTACCCATAAAATATAGGTGAGTTTAAAAACACACTATAAAGGGCCAACCAAATAGTTCAGTGGATTAAAGCATCTACAAGCAGGCACAGAGGCCAGGGGTTCAATCCTCAGGCCTGCTGTGCTGGCCCCATTCTCAGGGTGCGCTGAGATGGCAATTGAGACTGGGTGTGGTGGTGCGCGCCTGTAATGCCAGCTCTTGGGAGACTGTAAATAGGCAGATCACGACAAGTCTCATCTAGTAGTGAGACCCTGAACACTCTGTAAACCCTTCCCTAAAATATGAAAAAATAAATAAATAAAAAATAAAAGCACACTATAGCCACTGACTCATACTAGATAAGCTCTCAATTGCAGAGTAACAATCCCCCAAGAAACCTTTCATACCTTATAGCAACCATCGTTTATTTGTTCATGATTCTTTGTGACATTTGTGTTGAGCCCAGCTGGGACAGCTCCATCCACTTTTTGTACATTGGCTGAGAGCAATTACCTAAGCTGCTAGGAAGTAGTGGGGAGACAGCCCTCCCTGTCTAGCCTCTCTCCAGCTGGTCTCCCATCCTTCGGGAGGTGAATCCAGACTTTTTCATACACTGGGCACAGTCTAATGGGTGAGAGTAGAAGAGGCACATCCTTTGAGACCTTGGCCCAAGGTCCCCACAATGTCTTTTTAATTCATTTCGACCCATCAGAACAAGTTACAAGCTTTGCTCAGGTTCAAGGAGCAAGTGGAGACTTCTCCACTTGCTGGGAGTTACATGCTTGCTATCATTCAGTATGACCTGCAAGCCCCACTCATGTTCTTGTACTTGTGCCGGTGTGTACATTCCTCCTGTGCTGAATCCAGGCCAGCCCATTTGGCAGTAGAAAGTGGTGAGAGTGACGATTATGATTTCCAAGGTGTGGTCATAATGGCTTTGTACCTCCCACCTTACTTACTCTCTTGTATCACTTATAGAGAAGCCAGGTCCCATCCTGAGAGGTCATTCAGGAAGAAGGGAGGTCGCTGCCAACAGCCAGCACTGAGATGTCAGCCGTACAGTGAGTCACCTGGCTGGACACAGAACGTCCTACTCCTGTCCCACTTTCAAGAAACTGCATCAGCCAACCCCTCCCTCACCCTGTGAGAGTCCTGCAGGCAAAGCCTTTCACAATACGATGCCTGATTCAGACTGTTGTGAGACAGCAAATAATTTCTCTCTCTTTTTTTTTTTTTTTTTTTTTTTGGCAGAACTGGGGATTGAACTCAGGCCCTTGTACTTGTCAAGGAAGTGCTTACTCACTGAGCCATCTTTCCAGCACAAATGATTCCTGCTAATTTTAGTGATTGATCATGCAACTTTAGATGATGAATACAAATTGCAAATAATTGTGACATAGATAAGTAGAACAATAGAGATGACAGATACAGATAATCCCCAGAGACAGGGAATAAGCATATAATATAATGTGTGCATGTTCTACTGTGTGTGTGTGTTGTGTGGGCGCATGCACTTACTTGGTGCTCCTTACCAAAGAGCAGACAGACTTATACTCTATTTTTGATCCTTTTTAAAATTACTCATTTAAAATTTTTTCACTGAGAATGTTATTTTTAAACAAAAAATTATCTTGATATTTCAAAATATTTGCACGCACATGTGGCTATGAGTAAGTGGCAGTGGGGAGGGCTCTAACCCATCTAAGAGTTATTGCAGGGCATCTGGCATAACCATCCTGCCTGTGACTGCAGGACAGTGGTCAGACAGGAGCCCAGCCAAGGTGGTCTACCAAGGTGAACACTCTCTTGGCAAAGCAGAACCCTGAGGCTAAGTCCATAACCTCAAACACAGTAAAGTCTAGGCATCCATTTTGCTTTTAAATAAGACTTTCCAGCAAGACAGCATCCAACCTAGTCTCTGAAATGCATTTAGTTCATACAGCTGGATCTGGTTTAGTGCACGAAGAATCTGTTTGAAAAAACAAACACAAAATGGGGCCCAGCTGTCTGAACCAGTTTAGAGGACTCTGCATTTAAACCAAAATGCTCCTATATGTTTTCTGATCACCATTTCATTGCAATGTGGTTTTGAAAATCAACATGACCCAATCAATTAATCAGTGGAATTGGCCAAGCCTTTTAAAAATCAAGAGTTTGAAAGTTTTCATTCCCTGAAAATAGAGATGATTGCCATTATGGTATCCTAGTTGTTTTTTTGTGTTTTTGTTTTTTTTTTTTTTTTTTTAATTTCAGAGTCTGAGATAACTCCATGAACTTTCTCCTGAAGTATAAGAAGTCTGGGTGTTTTTCACATTGTTCTTTTCATCTGAGATGTTTATTATTCCTGTTTTTATTGATTTACTAAGTGTTGACAGTGGCCTCAGGGCTGGAAATGGGTCCTCCTGGATGCTATAGCCTTTTTCTAATGGATAACAGCTTGGTTCTCTCCTCTGTGACTATCCCAGGAGGCATAATATTTAACCCAGTGGTGTTGCACAGAGCCCTGGAAGAGGTAGTTTCACCTCAAAAGCGAATGTCTTTCTTTTATAAACACATAAAATACAAAAATGTGATATATAGATGACACCTTTTTACCCCTATAGATCCTGCACAGATTGTTTAAAGTTTTGAATTTGTAATTTAATAGGAAAGTTTAAATCTAACTGTTCTTCTATTCTATTTACAAATAAAATTGGGGTTTCTCAATACAACAACTTTATTTATCCTCACTGCTTTTTTGTCTAATCTCTGGCCAAAAATCCCAACTGAGCACCAGGTGGGGCATCTTAGGCATAGAAATATGAAAATGACCATTCCTCCAGAAACCACAGGCCAAGGTTTGCTGAAAATTGTTCAGAAAGAACACCACACCCCTCAGCTGTTTGGGACAGAGAGAGGGAAGGTCTGAGAGCTGGATGTCCTCCTCCGAGACTCACTGTGATTCTGAGCTGCTGCCTCCCTCCTAAGGCCTGGTTGCCTTCCATGATTGGATGGAAAAACTGTTTAGAACGACAACAGTAATACAAACCAGAAATCCTAACTACAGAGATAAGATACACTGGTGTGCATTTGAGTTGCCTGAATCAGTGGTAAAACTGTTCCATGTAAAATTTTTGACCAGCTTTGCCTAAATTTCCTTAAAAAATTTAGACTGCAGGAAGGCTTTGTTTTAACATCAGGTTGCAGACAAGACAGACATTTGGCTTATAAACTTTCTAATTCCAGTGTGAGATTTTCACAAACATGTTTTACATGTGTATAGAGAAATTATTCATGGAAAAAGCACAATATAAAGTGTAGCCCAAATGACTGAAAGTTGAGAGAAGGGAGTAGGAAGTTCTGGTATGGTGGAGGACAGAAATAAAGAGCCAATCAGGTCTGGCATGGTGACACACCCTATAACCCAACACTCTGGGAGGCTGAAGGAGGATTCCAAGATTGAATGTAGGCCTGGGCAATCTGGAGACTTAGCAAGACCCTGTCTCAAAATGCAAAATTTAAAAAGGGCTGGAAATACAGCTCAGTCAGATGGACCTAGGTTCAATCACCAATATTTAAAAAAGGGAAATAAATTCAAGGATCTAAGATATTAAATTAGCTTTCTGAGGAAAGCTTTCTAGGCTGAAAATGACTCAGAATTTTATTGTCTCCTCCTTGACCTATGGGGCCCATGAAAGTTTGACTAATTCACCAACCAACTTATAACAATAAAGAAAATTGAAGCAAGAGTGAAGAACCCTGTCTGTACTTGGCTGGCAACCCTGTGAGTGTGTGGCCCGCTTAAAAAATTAGAGGCTGAATAGGCACCCCCTTCATGCACATCCTAAGATACAAGATTTGAGAGGAAGAGGGAAGGAAGCCCAAGCTTTTTCAATGAGGCACCAAGTCCCCAAGCAAGGGGACACTGAGAAGGACATGCTCCCCTGCCTCCCTCATCAGGTTGGTCAGTGACTCCTAATGTCACAATTATGTTGGTCCAAAATGCTTGACCTCACCCACTGGCTTGGTCTCTTACTCCTGATGGGAATCTGTGGAAGGGCAGAAGAGTGGTTCCACATTGTACTTTCCTCATGGACAGGAAGTTCTTCCTAACATGGACAGGAAAACAAGCGTTTCCTGGCTCTGCCTCAATGCAAGTAAATACAACCCTTGTGTGAATTAATTGGTCTTGCAAGAGTTTCCCATGTTATCTAACACATGCTAACCAGTACCCAAAATTAACATGGCATCTGGGGAAGGTGTGGCTACTAGTGAGTCACCATGCTTTTACAGATTCCTGTAGAGAATAAAACAGAAAAATTCTGCACTGAGATTTTTTTTTTTTTTTTTTGCTCTTAGTGATGGGGGAGGTCATGAAGGTTGTTTGAGTCTCAAACACATTTTTCCCATAAACTGATGTTCGAAAGTGGCATTTGGTTTCCCAAAGCAGGCTGTCAAGTCTTTCTGAAGTATAATTTCATTCTGCCCTATTGTTTTCATACAGAATTAATTACAACAAAAGGCTACAAGGAAAAGCCAGAAATGAATTAGAACAGCATCTCATCCCTGCAACTCCCCTCTCCTTTTCCTGAGCTCTGGAACAGCTCCCCAGAAAACAACACAAGATGGTACCTCAGGAGATTGTCCAAGACCACAATCTTGCTAATTCCCTACATTTATATAAGAAAATCTATATCTACATCTGAGTAAGAATATGGAAGTCTCTCAACAAATATTTAAGTAACTCAAGTTCCTTATGTGACCCAAATTAAAAGGAAAAAACAGATTTTCTTATTCCTATGTAAAAATTAGGACCTGTTATGTACTAGGTGCTGGGCTGATAGTTGTATACAAAACAAGCCCTCTCCCTACCTTTGCAGGGGGAAAAAAAAAAACTTAGCTGTGGATTGAAGAGTGGGTATGGGTTGGTAAAGTATAAGTTAAATATTATGCAAAGAGGCAAATAAATAATGTGCATACAAATCGTAGTAAGTACTACATAGGAAAATAAGGGGAGGAGGAGGCAGGGTGTCTCTAGAGACACAAAAGATGAGGAAGAGTTAAAGCAGGAAGGGAGAGATGGTATATGAGTGAGATGGAGGCCAGAACCAGGAAAGTAAGGCCTGTAAGGTGGGGAAAGCTGGGAGAGTCCAAGCTGTCATGGCAGAGTCCACTGAGGAGGAGAGAGAGGAGGTTATGTTGGAGAAGTGAGCAGGACCGCAATATGCCATGCCTTGTGGGCCAAGGGAGGGACCTTATAATTTATCCTGAGTGCAGTGGAAAGCTGCAAGCTGTGAGGTTCGTGGCAGGCTCTGGATGAGTAGCTAGGTCAGTTGGAAGGTAGTGCATGGATTTGATGGAGGGGCTAGGGGCAGGGAAGGAAACAGAGCAACCATCAGGAGGTGACTACAGGAATTCAGGTTAAGGGAATGGAGGTTCAGATGCTGTGGTAGTGGAAGTATGGCAGGAAGGAAAGAGAGAGTTGGCTTTGGTTGTGTCAAGTTCCAGGTGGTTGTGAGACACCAAGAACACAGCTGGAATCCAGAAAAGAGCTCTGACCTGAGGGGGGGGGGGGCAGAACTGAGGTCTGCAACCGTAGGTAGACTTTGGGTTCCTCATGTATTTATAGGTGCGGAAGGCATAAACTAAGTTTCATGATTATAGCAAAGAAAGGAGAGCAATTAGCCCTTAGTGGTTCAAAGAAAGTATTTTCTATCGCATATTAGAAGCAACCAATTTCCATTCTGAGTGTCTCAAGAGTGAGAGTAGGCCCAAGAGAAGCTTAGCCAGGTTTCAGTCTCTTTATCACAGAAGATTGGCCCACCTCCTCTGTACTTTCACACTGCCTCACTTTTGATGCATTTGAGAAGGTAGATGAGGAAAAACGAGGACATTTTCTCTGCTTTGTGTTGGGCCCATATTTTCTGAAACCCTGAAAGAAGAGCATTTTTCCTTCTTGGTGAAGCCGTTTTCATCTCCTTAATGATTTTAGTCACATCTGGCCATTTCTGCTGAGAGCCTGCCACTCACTGGAAAGTCCCAGTCCACAAGGAAGGGACACACTAAAGCCATCGACTTTGGGGAGCTCAGACCTCCACGGGGTAGTCTGCCAAGAGGAGTAATTCTGGCTTTGGAAAGCGCACACTTGTAGGGCAAAATTAACATGTCCTGTTCCTCATTCGTGACTTTACGCTGCTTCCTGTGCACAGCAGTCTTGGTGGCGTGACCATGCCAAACTAAAGAAGATCCCAAACCAAAATCACCCACCTGTTTGGAAATGTGTCTGCTGTCAATTCCAGAACGGACTTAACAGAAAACAATCTGTACCGGTCAAAATATTCATGGAGAGGAAAAAGAAGTGAAATCCTTACCTTTCTGAACGGAAAGCCCCAAAGCTTCCAAAGCTTCCCAAATCTGCTCAGATTGTTCCCTAGCGGTAACAAGCTGGGAAACAGATGAGAAACTTGAAAGCCTCCTTAATGTCGGCTCCTTTCCAACATGCTGGTTTTACATTTCATCCGATAAGGTTGAAGAGGCTCATTTGACGGTTATAAATTGCCTGTCCTCATCAAAGAACAGCAAGATCAGAGTCTGTGCGGGTACCTGGAGACTGCACGCAGCTGGGGAAGAAAGCCAAATGACAGCTTATTTATTTATTTATTTATACTTAACTGAAAGCAATGTTGCAGTACATGTTATTTACAACTGTGCAGTAATGTGTTGCACAATAAATTATCTAGGAAACAGTAAAGTACATTGTCAAGGTATATAAAATGGTACAGCATCCTGGATACACTCTATATAGGATTATGGACTCTGTAGTACTTCAAGTTACACTCTCAGGCAGAGAAACAAAATACCCAAGATTAAAGGCAAAAATGTACAAACCACATGGATTTGTGAAATGACATCTGAACTGAATGTCCAGCCTCTTGCCAACCTTCCTTTTTGTTACCCTAACTTGTAAGTAAGTCTTGAGTCTCCTGTGATATATAGATATAGATACAGATACAGATCAGATACAGATACAGATGCAGAGACAGAGACAGAGAGACAGAGACAGACATAGACATAGGTATATGTAGAGAGAGATATAGAGATACATAGATATAATATATGTGGTAAGAAATAAAAGCTGACCAACTTCAATATAAAAAGCTTATGCAAGGGCTGGCAAGTAGCTCAGCAGACTAAGTACCTTAGGCAATAGCAGGGACCAGGGTTTGATCCCAGCCATCACATGCATGCTAAACTGAGAGTGGCGGCTCATGCCTGTAATCCAGCACTGGGGAGGCTGAAAACAGGAGGATCACTATGAGTCTGAGCTGTGTAGTGAACAAATACATAATTTTTTTTTAAAAAAAGTAAAGAAAGAGCTTATTTGGCCTTAGGGGAAAGAGCCCCAACGTTCCACCAAACCAAATCCAAGGATAAGCAAGTCTCCTGATGCCACAGCTCACTCACACATTTATGCAAACAGATAACCTGTCTCCTGGCCACAGATATGAGGAGAATTTTTGACCCTGAGCCAGCTGCCCCTGGGTAGTGACTGCAGCACAGGAAAGCTAATTGCTCACAATTGGAGCTCACAGTGAGGACAATAAAATCAGGTTCCTAATGCGAAAAGGACCGAGCAGTCAGACCATGGCCAAAACACACAGAGCGGCCAAGGGATTTGTGCCTGATTCCTTCCTTGCATGCTGGTGAGGATCTCAGTGAGAATAGAGACTCCTGTGTGAGCGTAGAGACAATAGTGGGGACCTGGCTTATCGGTGACCTACTTCGACATGTCTGTGGAGACAGGGAGGCTCACATCGCTAATTCATGATCCGTGAATTCTTCTGTGGAAGAATTTCCCCCCAAAGGTAGTAGTCTATTTAAGAAAACGCTTTGGTGGTCATTCCTGCAGAAATGCTTAAGCCAATCAGAGGAAAAGCAAGATTCAGAACAGCACACTTCCAGAAAAGCAGCGTTTATGTTTTTGACTAGCTGAGTCACTTTGTCAGACTGAGGGAAGCTCTGCAACCCTCCTTTTCTGCATTTACATAAGGAGAGTGGCTACAGATTAGAGGAGAATTAAATGAGATTGTGCAAGTCAGGTAATGAGCTCAGGACCTGGCAGAGATGTTGCTGCTCCTACTACAGCTGATGATGATGGTAAACAGAAAAAATGCTTATTGAGAAAATAATTTTATATATTTAGAATTAGAAGTTTTAGGGTTAGTCATAAACATATCCATTCTTTTCTATTTTATGGAAACATACAATATGTATCATAATCATATAAGAGTTAACAAGATATATATACATATATATATATATTTATATTAATATTTAATGTATTTGATTGTTGCAGAGTCTCACTACACGGCTCGGACTCATGGTGATCCTCCTGTTTTCAGCCTCCCCAGTGCTGGAATTACCAGCATGTGCCACTACAGCCAGACTCTGGCTGGCTCAGCCCACCTGGAGGCAGGGCTGGCATGGCATGTGTTGCCGGGCATCAAAGCGCAATCCCTGTGCTCGTCTAAGCTTGCCCAAGCAGGTGCCTTAGTCTGCTGAGCTACCTCTTCAGCCCTGTATTATATAACTACAAAGTAGTAGCTCAGAGTATAAGACAAAAACTAAAAAGATTCTAACAAAAAGAAAACAGACAGATAATAGCACAAATCTTTCTTTCCTATCAACTAAGATAAAGTAATAGTATAAATAAAACCAATGGGCATATATATTGAAATATTTTTTAAAGAACGTAATTTTTCTTTTTTTTAAGGTGCTTACAATTTTTATGCATGCTAGTTCTAAGTGATTAGACAAAAGTACAAGTCTGTCTGGAGACTGTTTCCCCTTCAGTACACTGTGGTATATTTACTTTGCTCTCATGAATTCTCTGATGTCTAATAAGCTCTGAACTCCATCTGTAAGTTTTCCCACATCCTTTACATATAAAAGGTTTCTCTCCACTGTGAATTCTTAGATGCTGACTTAGATATGAGCTTTGACGAAAGGCCTTCCCACATTCATTACACTCATACGGCTTTTCTCCCGAACGAATCCTCCAATGTTGAACAACATGAACACCCCACCTGAAGGCCTTCCCACATTCATTACATTCATAGGGTTTCTCTCCAGAATGAATTGTCTGGTGGATTACAAGATGTGAATTATAAATGAAGGCTTTCCCACATTCACTGCATTCATGCTCTTTCTTGCCTGTAGGAGCTTTCTTATGGGTGACAATCATGTCTGAAACTTTTTTCCTGAGCAGGGGATGGCCTTGGTCTTTTCAATTTAGGATTTCTTTGCTGCTGTTCTAAGGTGCCTTCAACTTCTGAAGTAGCTTCAAATGTAGAGGTATCAGCGGTAAGGTTTTCCAAGAATATGTGTGATTCCATTTCAGTAATGGGTGACTGTGACAGTGATCCTTCGTCCTTGAGTTCTGGAAGATCTTCTGCAACAACTGATGGAAAATCTAAGTGTAACTGTTATTTTATTTTCTTTTCTTCTTCTTCCTCCCCAGAACTCTGTTTCTCACAACTCTCTGGGAAGAGCTGGGTCTCCTGAGATTCACATTTGATCTGGGTCTCCTGAGGGTGGACCTGGATGCCTGCTGCCTATTCTTGTCCCAGAGGTGCCTTCTTCTCCTATGGCTCTCCTTGGCAGGTCCACAGTCAGGTCTTGGAACCTGCAGTCCTGGTTCAAGTCCTTTCTTTAAGTCTTCTAGCACAGTCATAGCCTCTTCTCCATTCAGGGTGATGTCCCCACACCCATGACTGGAGCTCCTCTGGCAGGATGATCAGGAATTGTTCCAGTACTAATAACTCCAGGATTTGCTCCTTGGTATAGCTCTCTGGCCTCAGCCACTCACAACCAATTACCCGTAGTTGACACAAGGCCTCCCAGGGACCAGGAACTTCCTGGTAGCAGAGCTGTCTAAAGCGTTGGTAGAAGATCTCTTGACTGGTACAGAGGTTCCCTGGTAGCTGGGTTTCATATTCTGAAGACTGCTCCTCTTCCTTTGGCTCCAACATCATCATCTCTTGTTCCTGTGTACCAGCTGTCAGTGACCAGCTTTATAGAAAGTCCACATCAGGGCCAATCTTTTAGGGTCACTAATCTGGTGAAAAGAAATGTGACCACTGTGAAGAAGCAAGTGTGAAACAAAATGAACATGTGCAGATTCCAAGCCCAGGGCTGACTAGTTTTCAGGGTGTGGTGCAGGGCAGGAAGACTCCTTCCAGATGACTCCACCACCCCTTCTCGAAATTCTGTGGTAGTGCTCACAGGGCCAGACGATTCCATGGGTACCACCTCAGCGTGCCACTTCCACCCTAAATAATATAATTTTTCTTCATTTGTGTTTCTCATATGATATTTGAGTTTGTGTGCCTGACTTACTTTACTTAACAGTATGGTCTCAAGTGGCATCCATTCATCTACAAAAAGCCTCAAATTCATCTTTCTTGATGGCAGTGCTGCATTGTGTATAAATACTTTTTCCTTATCCACTCATCTGTCAATTTACATACATACTGTTTCTGAGTCCTAGCTATTATCAATTGTGCTACTAAAAGTGAAGTATGCTTATACCCCTCTAATATATCTATGACTCTTTTGGGAGGACATCTAGAATGAGAAAACCTGGGCCAAATGGAATTTCTAATTTTAGTTTTTTGACACAAGGCCTCCCAGGGACCAGGGAGGTCCCCTTGTTTCTATAATGGCTGTACTCCTTTACATTCCCCCCTACAGTGTAGTCAGGGCCCATTTTTCCCACATCCTCACCAGCATTTTTATAGTTACATGTTTTAATGATAGCCATCCTTTTGTGGATAAGGTGATATGTCAGTGTAGTTTTAATTTGCATCATAGCCAGGGCTAATGAAAATTTTTCTGATTGCTCACTCTTGTGTATGTTGAGAAACATCTGCCCTGATCATCTATGAGCAACACTGCCGATGGAAAATGTTCAGAAATCCTGGCGGGGGTTAGAAACACTCATTGCTTGATCTGTCTGAAACAGATTTTAGTGCATGCTTTCTTGTGTATTCAAAAATAAAATATGCCCAGGTTTCTGAGGCCTGCTTGGTGGTAGCTTCTTGTCCTATTAGGAACTGGTCTTGGTGTGATATTTTCCCGGGCCTAAGGATGGCCTCATGGTACGGCGATTCTGTGTTTATTTCCTTGTTGATTTCCCTTCCCTGACTTTCAGCTCATTTCCCCACTGCTGCAGGAAAACAACATGTGGGGGAGGAGGCAGGGAGAGGAGCTGGCTTGGCAGCTCTGAAGGTGAACAAATGCACCCTGGCTTTTGGTGAGAACAGAAGGAAATTCAAGGGTGCCTTGGCCCACCCAAACCAGATCAGCAGAGGTTTCTCTGCCTGGAGCCCTCTGCCAGCTACCCTCAGGGGTAGGGGCTGCTCTGACCAAAGTTTTGCCTTAGTCAGGGGATACTCTGATTCACCCCTGTATGTGCATGGTTTTCATGTCTATCTGAAAGACAGGACTCAGGACAGAGAAGGAGATAACTCCTGTCCCAAAGCCTTGCATACCTGACAATTCACCCATCCTCTGTGCAGCAAAGGTAAGACAGCCTGGCCTCTCCACCAGGTGGAATCTCATCAATGTCAGAAAACTTTGCCCCAGCCCAGCTTCTCACCCCAGTCCCTCCTAACCCACGTACATGTACTCTATGCTCACATGCCCCAGGCTGTTGAGGAGAGCCTAGACACACAAATCTCTAATCCTTCCAAACACTGGAAAGCCCTCAGATGTTTGCTGTCTTTATATCAGATATTTTTCTTCCCAATCTTCATGAAAACATTCCTGTATACTTTCAAAACTGGAAACTATGTTCCCAAACAGTCTTATGAAAATGGAAGCAATGTACTGTCAGTAAATTGATTCATTATTCCTCATCACTTTTCACACCACATTCACAAATTGATTTTGCTTGCCCTTTACTGAAGGACTAGGTGTTAACATCGAAACTTTAATGCACAGAGAAGGGAAATTGATGTGCCCAAGGGCATGAAGGTCTGTGAATGACTGATGGCACTCCTGTCTTCCTTCCCAGCCCTTTTCATTGAAATCCAACTCTAAAACAAGTCCCAGGCCGCGTATCCTGACAAATAGTATGGTAAGAGGAATTTTGGAAGGAAAACCTCTGCTAACAAATCCAAACACAGATAGCCTCCGTGACCAATGTAATCCACCCCCATGGCACCCCTGTTTATTTTTGATCCTGATAAACTGTTCTGTGCACTCAACACTGGGTTCTGTGCAGGATGTGATGCAAGCTTTCTGCAGAGTGCTGAGGGGTGCCGAGCTGGCCTGAGGACTCTCCTCCAGAGGAGGCGAGTTTCAGATTTGGGTTACAATAAATTAGGGTCTTTGACTAAAGCAGGGCATTTCAGAGCAGCAAAACTCCTCAGAGAGGAATTTGTATGGAGAACATTTACACCAAAACTGTAGCAGTACACAAAGAGGCAGCACACACAGGCTGCGGGATTAGTCTGCCTGGTCTTGGAACTTGGAGTTACCACCTCTAGTTCCCTCTGATCCCCCTGACCTCATAGTGCATGTGTGGGCCTGCCAGATAGCTCAGCAGGTTAAAGCACCTGCTTAGGCAGATGCCTGCAGGGACCAGGGTTAGATCCCCAGTGTACCATGCTGGCCCCACCCCCGGGGTGCACTGAGACAGGACATGGTGGCTCACACCAATAATCCTAGCACTTGGGAGGCTGAAAACAGGAGGATAACTACTAGCCTGATTTGTATAGTGAGACCCTGTAGACCCTGTACTAAATACACTTAAAAATGTGCATGTAAAGTTTGTGTAAGCACACGCAAAAAAGTATACAATAAAACCTAACCACTGTGATGACCACATGCCTAGAAAAAGATGCTAGGGACACAGATCAGAGAAGCCCTGTTGTGAGTTCATTGAGTGCAGCTAACTCTATGCAGTGTGACAAATATGGTGTCAAAATGTGGGGAGGGATCTGCTAAGTGTATGAGAGTTGGGGTGTATGGTCCAGCAGTCTTTTGCAAAAGGGTTTCACAGCAGAGGCCTTGTGTGTAGAGAGGCAGCACAAAGCAGTGACAGAGCTACTCAGATTGGATTTTGAATCCCTGTTTTATCATCTATTTACATATACATTACTTTTGTATTGATCTGCACATTTTAAGAATCATAAATGTACCATAGGATTTCCAAGTCCAACCCACCATCACAGAGCTCATTTCCATTTTCTCCCATCCCATGTTTCTAAACCCCCTTCTCTAATATTAACTGGATCTTAGCTCCCATAATCCCATTGTTTTGTTTTGTTTGTTTAATCCTTGACTCCCAAGAACTATCCCCTTCCCACTGAGATGCCCTGCTTACCCTGCTTAGGCTCTGACACCTTGCACTGGGTCAATACGCCTTCTCCAGGCCCCACAAGTTCCCACCTTGCCTGGGGTCAACATAATGGCTGTACAGACTATGAGCTGTGCTGCATACAGACGCTTATGACTGTTCAACTCACAATTTTACAACTTTGCAATCCCCAGCATGGTACACTGGGGATGTGGAAGTGGTGCACATTCAGTAGAAATCCTACCTCCGGGACCCATATACCCATTCTGCTTTTCATTTTCAGTACCATATTCAATAAATTATGTGACAGATTTAATACTTTGTTACAAAATAAGTATTATATGAGATGGTTGTAGGAGACACTTCCAGGTCTTCTTCTCAGTCCAAGAAACCAATATTTGTAATCCCAAAGTTATGTTATTGGAATCCCATCAAGTTGATTCCAATCTACCACTTTCCATGCAACCCATGGCGAAAATGAAGACACTAAATTATATTTTTAATAATCGGGGAGTCAAGGGGCTCTATGTCCTGCCATGATATGGCCTTCTGGAATCAAAAGCATGACCCTGGGCCTCACCGAGTTTATTATTATTATTATTATTATTATTGAAGAACAAATAGCAGTGAGACAGTTTCAAGACAAATTAACAGGACAGATTCGATAAATTAATACATTGCAAAATATTTTCATAATATCTCACCCAGTTTTATTCAATGGAAGAGTGGCTTCAGGATTGACTGAGAATTGTGGGAAGTAGGTGACTACTGTGAGCTGAGCTAGGTGGGTGGCCTACATTTACCTCTGCCATATGCAGAGAGGATAGAGAGTAATCTGCATTATATAGTATTTAATGTTTTGGGAACTCTAGTGCTTCAGCTTTAATGTAGTCTTTGAAGCCCCAGGAAGTCATAGCCTCTATCTTGAGGCTCGGTCTCAGCTGGCGGCGCAGAGCATTAGCTCTACCATCCTGTCTCTACCCAGCTCACATTAAGGAGCAGCAGGCTTACCAGGGAAACACGCATGCCACCAGCAACTCAGCTAGACCAATACACATTGCTTAAGGCCAATTGAAGGATAAACAAAAGTTCTAGCCAGCTCTCTACATAACAATATGAGGAAATAGGATCAGGCTCAGTCAAAATGGAGACAGTCACTCTTCTTTCAAGGAGAGCTGCTCAGGTAGTCCCCCACAATGATTATTCCTAACTATAGGCTAATGTAAATGTACTGAGCATATTTGAGGGTGAGTAGGCTAAAAAACTAGGATGTTTGGTAGGTTAGTGGTGTGAAATACATTTTGAACTTTTAATGGACTTACCAGGGTATAACCCCACTGTAAGTCAAGAAGTATCTGCATGTGTGTTTATCACTATCTTTGATTTCACAGTGGGAAGCAATCTTCTCCATACAGATAGAAAGCACCAGGCCTAGAGGAGCAAGGCTCACACCGTTTATTCTGTTCACTCCATCATTCCATTCAGGACTTCTCTTAGCCACGTGGACATGGGCTACTTGCTGTCTGTTCAAGGTAGCAACATTTCCAGAGTGCAAGTAATTCTTTGTCAGTCGCTCTTTCTGTTTCCATTCCACTGAGTTTTCATCTAGCCTCCACTACATTCAAAAACAGATAGAATGAAGCTCTTATTAGGTTCCAGGTCCTCATCTCTAGGTTTAGAGATAAAGGTTTAAAACTTTGGTCACCACCATGAGGCAACACTCCATCCACCTTGGAAGCAGATAAGCAGCCAGCAGTGAGAGTTGCCTCAGCAGCCTGCCAACCCAGATGAAGAGGGCAGGAAGGAGGTGCCTGGAATAGAAGCCAGGGGAACAGTGCTTTGGGTGGGAGGGAAAGGAACATGGATGTGAGATTCAGAAATTAATTCAGTGTGGCTAGAGAATTAATGGTTTCCCAGAGCCAGGGAAAAGGGTAGTATTGGACAGGCAGACACACACTAGATGGGGTTGGCTCTGCATGCCGATTCAAGCTGACTGAATTGTGCACTTTTAGATACGAAGTTGTGGAATCAGGCTTTCTAGGATCAGATCCCAGCTCTACTACTTACTATTAGCTCTTTGATCTTTTTCATTTTATTGTATTTTTTCATGTATTTAGTACAGGGTCTACAGGGTCTCACTACACAGATTATACTCATAGTGATCCTCCTGTTTTTAACCTCCCAAGTTCTTGGATGACATAGCTCTTTAATCTTAGCAAGTTATTGCTCAGTCCCTCATTTTCCTTCACTGTAAAACTGGAATTTGTAATCGCACATGGGATTGACCTGATAACCTAGGAGCATAACACTGGGTCCAGTAGGCCCTTTACTTATTTTTCTAATGTCAATTTGTACTATAGTATAACAATAGTGTCTTACTGCCTTTCCCTGGGGGCTACAGGAAGTAATCTATGTGTTTACCCACTTAGAATGACAGAGGAAAATGGCAAGGTGTGTGCACATGTGCAAAAGTGGCAAAATGAACCTTTTCCCCTACTTTGTGCTCTGGATAACTGGTTTTCTGTACGTTTACCTGAGCATCACAGAGGATCCAATAGAGCCTAACCACTCTGGGATTTGTTTTAGAAAGTTTTCTTCTGATTTTTCTGCCTGAAGTAGCCCAGTTCAATACAATGGCACAAGAAAAACCAGATTTGCAAGTGTTGGAGGAGGCCAAATGTGAATCGTAAGTTTACTTATGTGTGAATGATGAAGATGATCTGTTATGGTAAAATACATGGTTTCATATCAGAACAGTGGTGTGGTGGATGATGGTGGTGATGACCTTGATATTGACTGTGTGAGCCAAGTTCCTGTGACAGTGAAAAGAAGCAAAACTCAACTGATATAGTTGAATTGGGAATACAGACATCTACATGGGGAATGCAGATGTCCTCAATTCAGATGATGAACAAAACAGCCATCTGAGTACTTTATCTGACTGGTCCAAATGTTACAAAAGTGAAACCCTATTGGAATGCTCCAATGTCAGAATGAGGTCCAAAAATATAGTATGGGTCTTGGTGGGTGTGAAACACATTGGACAGAATGCTAGCACTGCCATTCAGTGTGGGTGATTGTAACAGACAAAATGCTACAAGATCCTGTGAAATACACGAAGGCAGGAGTGCAAGTAAAACATGGACCAACAGCCATATTCAATATGTGTTTATTGTGACCCCCCACTAGCTGAACTGAAAGCATTCATACATCTGCTTTACTTAGCAAGGATTTCTCATCATGATCTCAGAAACATAACATACTTAATGAAAACCAATGGGTCAAAACATGGCATAAAAATTTATGCCATTATACATGTGAAGACTTATTATGCTTTCACCTTAGACATTTATCCTGGAACTCAGCCACCAAGTCCCTACTCGTATAGTAATAAATCAAATGATGTTGTGAACAGACTTGTTGCTTCCAACTCCCAGGCTAACTGGAATATGACATTCAATGATTGGTTTACCA
Organism: Ctenomys sociabilis; assembly: GCA_004027165.1. Classification (NCBI taxonomy): domain Eukaryota; kingdom Metazoa; phylum Chordata; class Mammalia; order Rodentia; family Ctenomyidae; genus Ctenomys; species Ctenomys sociabilis. The sequence goes on along the minus strand of PVKA01032950.1, from coordinate 7,735 downwards.
ATTTCCAATTGATGTTACATTTGCTAATGCAAATGACCTGTGAAGAACTGCATGCACGAACAAAGCAGAAATTCCAAATGAAAAGTCATTTCATGACAGTCTTTGGATTTTAGAAAGATACAACTTTGGCCTTATACATAGCAAAGAAAAACAAGCTGGTGTTACTGATGTCAACATTTCACCATGGTGGAAATACTGATAGGGAAACTGACAAAATGGAAGCCCGAGATGGTAACTTTCTGCAACAAAACCAAAGGTGTAGTAGATTTTTGTTGATCAGTATAAGTGATACTAATATAGGGGAAAGAAACTCCCAACCTAAAAGACATCTGGGATGAGTTCATGTTCTCTAAAATTAGAGAATGAATTTTAGGAATAACAGAGATTAAGAGCAGAATATTTTTATTGGGGGAAAGAAAATTTCTGTCAGAGAGAGAGAGACAGAAGGGGACTCAAGTGGGTTGCCAAGGGCCCTGCCTTTTCTAGGGATTTTTCTAGAGCAAAACCATGAGGTGAGGCAGATCAAAGGGGGGAAAAATTGGAACTTACTAGATGGGCATGAGATGGGACAAAACTATGGTCAACCAACACAATTATGAATGTAATTGTTCAGGTAAAGTTGATTAAATTGGAATTAAATGGTGAAGTGAACCACATACCAAGCAGGCATGAATACAAAATAGGGGCCTTTCCTGTAAGGGATTGGGTTAGGGACTCTGACTTTTTCAAGGTGATGACACCTATTTAGAACATCAACTCCGGGAATACAGGTACATTTGTTTTATCTCTTGTCCTGGGGTCTGGCGCACAGACAAAGTACCTGTTTCTTCCACGGTTGCAAGGCGCCTTGTCTTCCATACTGGCTCCTTGGAGGTCCCAGCCCTGACTCACTACCTATAATATTTCTATCTAATTTAGCTGCCTACAACATAGTTGTGTGCAGAACATGCAGTGGTCATGTGTAAATATTGCCTTGGGTGTGACAATTGAAACAAAGCTTATTTCTATGGTAAAGTTTTGTTTGTGATTGCATTGTGGTTTTACATACGTTTTTATGTTTGATATTATCTTTTAGGTTTCATAAGCAAGAAAACAGCTGATCTGAAAATGTTGCTGTCCATTCCAAACACTCAGTACATAGTCGGTAGTGTATTTTACTGGCATCTTATTTCCCTGCTAAGGACATGTTGTACAGTATAGAAGGAAGCTCCTGACAAAACAGGAAGACAAGTGTCATGTGGAGAGGGAAAGCTAAGCGCATGCGCTGCGCATGTGAGAGGTGTGCATGGAACATGCAGTTGTCATGTGTGAAGACTGCCTTGGGTGTGACAGTGGAAGCAAAGATTATTTTCATGGTAGGGCACTGTTACTGTTTTCATCATAACCCATGTAGGAGTTTATTTCTGGTGTTATCTTTTAGATTTAGGAATTTGCTTCTGATGTTATCGTTTAGGTTCTGTAAGCAAGCACACAAGTAATGTGAAAGTGCTGATGTCTATTCTAAACACAAAATACACACTAAGAATTTAATACTTTATGTTACTGACATTTTATGTTCTTGCTAGCTATAGACTGTATAATATAATAAAAGCCTCATAAGACAGCAAGACCAGTGAGACATCAAGCATGTCCCACGAAAGCAAAACACATGGGCTGCACAAGGTAGAAAGTATTAATTATTGAATCTTTGATGTAATTCAGATATAAAAAATAAGATACACAAACAGCTACAGTCTCTTAATTTACTGATAAGAGACATACAGTATAATAATGTCTGTAAAGTATAATATCATGTATACACCTTTTATGATACCTATGAAAAGTTTGCAATGTATTAATTTATGAAATCCATCTTGTCAAGGTATCTTAAAACTGTCTCATTGATATTTGTGCTTCAATAAAACAAAAGTAAAATAAAAAAAATTAAAAAGGAGAAAAAAAACAACACATGGGCTGTCAGTGTAAGCAATAGGGTGTATGGAATGTGCTCTGGAAACTGCCCTATGTGTGATAAATGAGGTAAAGGTTTTTTTGTTTTGTTTTGTTTTGTTAAGTGCTATTGACATTTTCATTGCAGTTTATATAAAAATTTGTCTGCATCATTCTTTTTTAAAATTTGAACCCCAGGGCCAACCAAATAGCTCAGCAGATTAAAGCGCCTGCGTAGGTAGACACAGAGGCCAGGAGTTCGATCCCCAGACCTTTCCCATTCAGGCCTCACGTGGGGGCACGCTGCGATGACAATTGAAACTGGGCATGGTGGCACATGCCTGTAATCCCAGCACTTGGGAGGCTGCAAACAGGTGGATCACTATGAGTCTGATCTATGCAGTGAGACCCTGTAGACCCTGTCCAAAAATACAAAAAAAAAGAATAAAATAAATTAAATAAAAATTGAATCCCAAATATCAGATGTTGATGTTGAAAATGTTGATGCTCTTTTTAGAAACACTTAAAAAATAATCAAAAATTAATACTTTATTTTTAATGGTATTTTTGCTGTTAAGTACTCATTGTTTAATACATAAAACTTGCAAAACTAAAATTAATAATTCATCAATAGAATAAATAAATGTGGGTCTGGCAGCCCCATGTTTCTGCACCTTTATGACAAAATTATTGTTATGCTCCTATTATATCTTTGACATGGTACACATGAAATTGTATAGTATCCAATGCATATGTGAGTACTGGCATTTTGATTATTCATTTGGTCATATCAAACAGGAGTTAGGACACTAGTAAAAAATAAATAAATAAATAAAAGGATAAAAAGAAAATTTTAAAAATTAATTTAAAAAGAGAAATTAAAAAAAATAAATTTTGGCATTTCAAAAGAAACTGAAATGATTGTCCTAGGAATAATGAGAACTTTTTGGACTTCTGGCTTGCTGCTGCTTTTCACTGACCTACTGGGGGTAAGGGACCTCAAGCCTTTCATTATTCTGCTTTGCGAGGTCTCGTGTGTCTTTTGGGTCCCGCTGGCCTGGGTGCTGGGTACAGTCCTTGGGAGCACTTGGTGAGCTCCAGGCCAGAGTCAGGGCCATGACCTTCCTAACAACCCAGCAGCAAGAATCGCACCCCACAGCTTAGGGGATCACCTAGAAACTCAGGTGATGCTAAAACAACTCTGAATGTGTATGAGGAGGTGGAGGAACAAGGCACTGAGGAGTTCTAGAAACTGTTCTGAAAGTCTCTTTACAGTAGGACTTAGTCACCTTATCTGTGGTCTCCTACCCCTGTTGTCAGAGCCATGAGAGAGTCTTCTCCTTAGAGTCCCCATGCCTGAAACCCACTGAAGCCACAAGCAGAAGATGAGAAGTGACAGTTTATCAAAATTAAAACTTTGCCTGGGTATAATGACACTCTCCTGTAATCCCAGCCCCCAGGAGGCTGAGGCAGGCAGAAAACCATGAGTTCAAGGCCAGCCTGGACTACATAAGGAGTTCATGACCAGCCTGAACTGAATAGAGAGACTCTGTCTCAAACAACCTAAAACAAAATGAAAATTTCTTGTGTCAAAGGATATAATCAACAGAGTGAAAAGAAAGTGAACGAACTGGAAGACAGTATTTATAGATCATACCAGTGATGATCAGTTCACACCCAGAATATATAAAGAGCTCCTATAAAAATTCAACAACAACAAAATTCAAAAATGGGCAAAGGACTCCAACAGATATTTCTCCAAAAATGTATAAATGGCCAGGAAGCATGTGGAAAGATACTGAATATCACTAATCAGGAGGCAAATGCAAGTCAAATCCACAGTGAGATATTAGCTCACATCCTTTAAGATTGCTGATATAAAATAAAATCTAACAGGCATCGCTTGAAGAGGGTAACTTAGAATACTTATGTACTATGGAGGAAAATGTAGCATTGTATAGCTAATATAGAAAACAATATGACTTTAAATCAGAAATTAAAAATTAAATTGGCATGGCCAGCCAGATCGCTCAGTGGACTAAAGCGCCTGCTTAGGCAGAGCTCAAGGGCCGGGGCTCTACCACCAACACCACAAGCTGTGCCAGCCCTGCCCCCCGGGGGCACTGAGACAGTGATCGAGACTGGGCGTGGTGGCATGCACCTATAATCCCAGCACTGGGAAGGCGGAAGACAGGAGGATCACTATGAGTCTGATCTGTGTAGTAAGATCCTATAGATCCTGCACTAAATACCTAAGAAAGAAAAGAAAATTTGAATTGCCATATAACACAACTGAGAACAGGGACTGACCCTGATATTTGTATATCTGTCTTCATAACATCATTATTCACAATAGCGAAAAGATTGAAAGAACCCAAGTACACTGATAGATGAATAGATAAACAAAATGTCACGTATGACATATAATAATGCAATGTAACTCGGCCTTAAAAAGGAAGACAATTCTGTTATATGCCACATGGTTGAAATTTGAGAATGTTGTAGTATGTAGAATAAGCCCAGTTACAAGGGAAAAGATAGAATATGATTCCAATTATATGAAGGATCTAGAGTAGTTAAACTCACAGAGACAGAAAGTAGCACTAGTGGTTGCCAGGGACTGGAAGAAGAAGGAAATGAGGAATTATTTTTTAATTAGCACAAAGTTTTCATTTAGTAAGATAAAGAATTCTGCAGACTGTAGCAGTGGTGTACAGCAAGGTGACAGAACTAAATGCTGCTGATGTGTGCACTTGAAATGACTAAGACGGTAAACTTTGTGTGTGCATATTTTCCATAGTTTATAGAGAGAAAGGAGGAGGGAGGAGTAGAGAGACTCGTAAGGCACAGAAGAACACATCATATTGAAGATGGAGAAATGAAAGTGACACGATGTGATACACTTAATTATTCAGTGGGGGCAGTACTAAAATACCTTAAAAGTCCCAGAGTTCTTGACAGGTGGCAGGTAGGCGAGTTGCTATGTGAGAGGTTTTTAAGAAACACACTCTGATAGTGTAAGTTCACACCAAAATGCACAGAAATAGACCCAGCGTGCAGCTGAATCTGAATTTCAGACCCTGGGTGAAGCATTTGTCTGGCCTCTGGCTTTAAGACAGGAAGAAAGGAGGATGGAAAGCCAAGGATGTGGAGCAGCTTTCCTGGATGTCGGGGAGTCAGGGCTGGCTGCAGGCCTTCCTGTTTCTGATGGCTTCCTCCACCTCTTAACTGGAGATTCACTTCCTCCACTTAGGCAGGAGGGTCTTTGTGCACTTACGCTACCTTGGAACAAAACAAAACAAGGTGAAATAAATCAGTGAGTAATAGCACTTTGCTAAGCAAAAATAAGGCAATTGCTTTTATTTATTTGTACAGTGCTTCATTGCACAAAGAGACCCAGGCAAACTTCAAATAGGAGAGCACAGAGGTAACACCCTCTGTGTGGCTCATTTCCACCTTGCACACAGTTTTCAATTTTTTTTTATGTTAGCCACCAAACATCTAAAAAAAATTAGACGATTTTACATAAAAATCCACATTTCAAATTCTTTCCAAACAGTAAAGGGTAAACACAGAGTTTCTATGTGCATTTGCACATTGGGTCATTCAGCAGGCAAGCATGAGAGGGGTCATTGCTCTGTAACAGTCACTGGTTGAGAGCTGGAAGCAAGACAGAGGAGTGAGACAAAGCCATAAGGTAAGCACCGGAAATCATAAGTGCTGTAAAGGGGGTTGTGAGACAGGCACTTACAATGGAGTAGCGAGACATGATATTTTATTTTTTATTTTTCTTTTTTTATTGAAGAAAAATAGCAATAAGACAGTTTCAAATCAAATTAACAGGACAGATTCAATAATTAATTCATTGCAAATTGTTTTTATAAAAGTTTGTTATCATATAAGGTGCATACATGATGTTCTACTAATAGACACTTACAGCAGATGTCTCTAATCAATGAATTAAAAGAATGTAGCTGTATACTTTTTGTTTGTTTGTTTGTTTTTCCACATTGAACATCTATTTTTTGTGAGATGGTTGTTAACAAGTCTATGTAAGCTTAGGATCTGAACTAGAAGTGTTTTCCTTTGAAAGCCTCTGCAGCTTAGTTGTATGTCATGTAGTGAGGAGTAGCACTGAATTTGGCGTAAGACTTAATGACCTTATTTACAGCTTCTAAGAAATCCTTTTCAGTTGCAATGTTTCACCATGCTCGGATTGCAAACATACCCGCTTCTGTACAGACACTTCTAATTTTGGCACCAGTGCTATTTGGACACAGTCGAGCTAGCAATTCAAATCGGATATCTCTTTCAACACTCATTGAACGAGCATGAATCTTAAAGGTATGAGTCCAACCCTCTAAATCAGGCAAACTGAATTCAATCTTTCTGTCCAATCTCCCTAGCCTTATGAGTGCTGGATCCAAAGTATCGGGTCTGTTAGTGGCCATCAGCACCTTGATGTTCCCTCGAGGGTCAAATTCGTCTAGCTGGTTGATCAGCTCCAATATGGTTCTCTGTACTTCATTGTCACCACCAGTACTGTCATCAAACCGGTCCCCTCCAATGGCATCAATTTCATCAAAGAAGATAAGGCAGGCTGTTTTTGTTCTGGCCATTTCGAAGAGCTCACGAACCATTCGAGCTCCCTCCCCGACATATTTCTGTACGAGCTCAGAGCCAATAACTCGGATGAAGCAAGCATCAGTCCTGTTGGCAACTGCCCTGGCACACAGGGTCTTGCCCGTGCCTGGGGGGCCAAAGAGTAGCACGCCCTTGGGAGGCTCAATGCCCAGGTTAACGAACCGCTCTGGATGAAGTAGTGGGGTTTCAACTACTTCTTGCAATTTCTCGATCTGTTCCTTACACCCACCAACATCGCTGTATGTGACATCAGGTTTTTCTTCCACCTGCATCACGGTAACTGTTGGGTCAATCTTAGGAGGCAGGGGAATGTGTATTTGATACTTATTTCTGTCCACACCAACTCGCATGCCAGTAGGTGCCACCTGGTCACTGAGGTCCACCACAAACTTGGCAAACTGCTTCACATTGACAATATATTTTGGGTCTTCTGAGTCAGCATTGATTATCTTTGTACACTATGCCACTTGCAGAGGCTGCTCGCTTTGCAGAGTCTGCTTATCTGCAGCCAGATCCCAGAGTGCCAGGTGTGCCAGGCCAGTGTCAGACTCTTTAATAGCAGTGAGCTCATTAATTTTCTTGAGAAGTTGTTGAATGTCATCTTCAACCTGCTTGATCTGTCTGGAATACGTGCTTTGACCATAAGTTTTCAGCAAAGCAATATCCCCCTCATCCAGAGCTCGGATGGGCTTGTCATCCTTCTCATCCTTTTTGGTTTTCTGCTGATCGGCGCCTAGGTAATCGGGCATTTTAGGAGATGCTAGCGTCTCAGCTCGTCAGCGATTACACAGCACCTTCCTTGCTTCTGACGGTGCCTTGTACCTGTATACTTATCTTATTTTTTAAAGGTGAATTATAGCACAGCTTCAATAATTAATACTTTCTACCTTATATTGGTGCAAATCTTGCATCTCATGGAATTATGCAGAAGTACTGCATATTTATCCTAACTGTACTGTTTATACACACACATCATGGTTCTTCCTTTGTATACCCCTTTTTTTTGTCTAGACCTGTCAAAGATGGGCACTCCATTGTCATTAAACCATTTTAGGCACCTGAACTTGGCCACACAATGCAACACAGTCCAGCAGACCACAATAATAGTGAGTTATCTGAAGAAGTTGTTGACTAGAGCCATTTACAGCTCAACATATTATTA
>PVKA01032949.1:0-24844 GCA_004027165.1 Ctenomys sociabilis | reverse complement strand
ACACCCGGCTTGGGGATGGAATTTTGGTCCCTGGCTCTGCCAAAGCAGGCATTTTAGTCCAAGATGAGCTATCTGGCCAGCCCTTGTATCACACTCATTTATTGCCTAAGTCTTTATAAAGTTAGTGACGGGCAAAAAAAAGAGCCGGGCGTGGTGGCGCATGCCTATAATCCCAGCACTCAGGAGGCTGAGGCAGGAGGATTGTGAGTTCGAGACCAGCCTGAGCTACAAAGTGAGCTTAGGGCCAGCCTGAACTGCATAGTGAGACCCTGTCTCAAAAAGACAAAAAAAAAAAGAATGATAATAGTAAAGTTAGTGATGGGGCATGGAGGCACATGCCCATAATCTCAGCACTCTGTAAACTGAGGCAGGAGGATCCCTGAGTGCAAGGCCAGCTTCAATTGCATAATAAGACCCTATTTCAATAAGACTAAAATAAAATAAAATAAACTCATGCAACAGATTAATAGCCAGACTAACAGACAAAATAATATATGAAACACCTAAGACAAATTATACTAAATTAAGGTACACTTTTAGATACATTGTCCATGTTATATCACCATAACATTTTTCTCTCTTTTCCTTTCATCTGTTTTTTAATTGACACTTTATTTATATATTGAGTTTTTCATATAAGAGAAACCATGTGATATTTAAGCTGGTGTGTTCGACCACTCACTGGTGGTCTTAATATAGGAGAATCACAGCTCCCAACCTGTTAGATGTCAGATATGCCGAGTTTGTGGTCTCTCAACATCAAGGAATGAAGTTACAAACCCAAGACATCAGGAGAGTCCACTTGGATATAGGGAGAGAAGAACGCTTGCGTGTTTAGAAGGGGTCCGAGCAGGGTTGCCTCTGAGGCCCTTCAGCAGGGGTGATTCATACAGTAGAGTCACAATGTTAGAACAAGGTGGCTAAAACTAAAATCACCCCTAGGCTTACAAATGCAGCTGCTTAACTAATATTGATCTAGGTGAGAAATGAGTCATGGAGCAAAGGCACATGGAAGGAACAAAGGCATTGGGGGATGGGATGGGCCCAGGTGCTCTGGTCACCCACCAGGGCACCTGGCGCCTATCTGGACTTCTGGGCCAGCTGGTACTAATTACAGTCCAAGTTATTGCTCAGGTTATTGCTTATCCTTTAGGGACACAGTGTAGGCCTGGCCATAGTGTCTCTATCTTGAGGCCTAATGTTATTCAGCCACTATTCTGATGTCTTTATTTTTGTGCTGACATCCTTGAGAGACCCTAGTCCCCCTCTGACTTCGTATTACTTTCTAACATAGCTGCCTATAATAGCCTCAAGGTACATCCATGTTTTTACAAGTGACTCAAGTTTATCTAGAGTACTTTTTTTTTTTTTTTTTTTTTGTCTTTTTGGTGGAACCGGGGATTGAACTCAGGCCCTTGCCAGGGAAGCGCTTATTCCACTGAGCCATCTCCCTGGCCCCTTTTTGGTCTTTTTGAGACAGGTTTCATTATGTAGTTCAGGCTGGCCTTGAGCTCCCTTTGTAACCCAGGCTGGTTTTGAATTCACAATGATCCTCCTGCCTCAGCCTCCTGAGGGCTGGGATTATAAGCATGCGCCACCATGCCCAGCTTATACTTATGATTCTTTAAACAGCATAGTATAACAACTATTTACAAAGCAATTATGTATATTAGGGGTTGTAAGTAGTCTACAGGTGATTTCAGTATACAAAAGGGAGCAGGAGGCTGGTGTGGGGTGGTAGTATGCCTGTAATCCCGGCATTTGGGAGGTTGAGGCAGGAGGATCACTGCAAGTTCAAGACTGTCCTGGGCTACATAGTGAGTTCAATCCCATCCTGAACTACACAGTGAGAGCCTGTCTCAAAAACAAAGGCAAGGGGCTCAGTAGAATAAACGCTTGCCCAGCAAGCATCAGGGCTTGAGTTCAATCCTTGGTTCCGCCAAAAAAAAAGAAAAAAAAAAAAGCAAAGGCAAGTGCCAGGTATATAGCTCAGTGGAATAATCACCTGCCTAACAAGTGCAATGTCCTGAGTTGGATCCCTGGTACAAAAAAAAAAAAAAAAAAAGGACAAAAGAATACAGAAAACCCAATAATTGAGACAGCCGTGGTATTGCAAGCCTGCAGTCCCAGCACAAAGGAGGCTGAGGCAGGAGGATTGTTGAAAGTTGGAGACCAGCCTGGGTTGCCATGCAGACCCAACTCCTGGGGCAAACTGAGATGGCGATTGAGACTGGATGTGGTGGCAGACACCTGTAATCCCAGCACTTTGGAGGCTGAAAACAGGAAGATGACTGAAAGTCTATGTGTGAGACCCTGTACACCCGGTAGACCCTGTCCTAAATTCAAAAAAATAAATAAATAAAAATCTATTTGTGTTTCTTAAAGAAATTGAGGGGCCAGGGAGGTGGCTCAGTGGAATAAGCACTTGCTTGGCAAGCATAGGAACCTGAGTTCAATCCCCCAGTTCTGAAAAAAAAAAAAAAATGATTTGCCCTAGGATCCTTTCTTTCCTCTACACAACTGATTTACATGTGTAAACCTTTTGCTTTATTTAATAGGCTGGCAACTTCTTTTGTTGGCTCCTTAGGAGAGCACACAGAATCATTCCTTTCTCTCTCTCTCTCTCTCTCTCTCTCTCTCTCTCTCTCTCTCTCTCTCTCTCTCTTTTTTTGTCTTTTTGAGACAGGGTCTCACTATGCAGTTCAGGCTGGCCTTAAGCTCACTTTGTAGCTCAGGCTGGTCTTGAACTCACAACAATCCTCCTGCCTCAGCTTCCCAAGTGCTGGGATTACAGGTCATTCCTTTCTCTTGGTAATCTACTCTCTGTGCATCTAATTCGTATGCTTGGGGCAATGAACCTAAAAAAAAAAAAACAAAAAAAAACGGAAGAGGAAGGCTTTGCCTTTGGCCAGCTTCTTTATCATAACTGTGTGCCTGGATCTAAACCTGGGTCTTTGAGAAAAAAAGCAGAGGGTGTGTATGAAAGAAGGCACCTGCCTTTTGTTTGTTTTTATGCAGAACTGAGGACTGAACTCAGACCCTTGTACTTGCCAGGAAAGTGCTTATTATACTGAGCCACCTCTCCAGCCCCAAGAAGGTTCCTGGTACATTTGCTCTCAGTATAATCTCCTCTTTGCCCCCTGCTGGCCAGGAATGTCAAGTCACCTGGGCTCTGCCCCTGCTAGCACTCTGCTACTCTGTCCTTACATAGGAGGACACTGATGATTTCTTTTTTTTTTTGTCTTTTTGAGACAGGGTCTCACTGTGCAGTTCAGGCTGGCCTTAAGCTCACTTTGTAGCTCAGGCTGGTCTCGAACTCACAACAATCCTCCTACCTCAGCCTCCCGAGTGCTGGGATTACAGGCATGCGCCACCACGCCCGGCATCACTGATGATTTCTGAGTATGAATTTTGTTAATTATCAACACCAAGAAGCTGATACCCGAGCTCCTTAGTAACACTTTTTTGATCACTTGCTTATTTTCTTGGTCCTCTTTTCCTTTTTTTCTTTCTTTTTTGGAGACAGGGTCTTCCTACATAGTCAAGGCTGGGTTTGAATTTACTTTGTGCCACGGCTGACCTTGACATCAGGTTCATCTTTCCTCAGTCTCCTGTGTGCTGGGGTTACAACTGTTTTTGGCTTTTTTTTTTTTTTTTCTCTTTTTCAGACATGGCCTTGTCTGAAAGGCTAGCCTTGAACTCACCATCTCAAAACTGGCTCAAACTCAAGGTGATCCTCCTGCCTCAGCCTCCTGAGTCATCATGGGATTAAAGGCATTCACCACCACACCTGGTCCCTGTGTTGCTCTGGTAGAACCAGATTTGTTCAGCCTATTACCTGCTCCTCCTTTGTAGATGGGTAATCAAGTCTGACCTAGACACCATTGTCCTTCATCACTGGGATCTGAGACCAAGATTCATGCTCTAGGGTGTGGTGGTGCACAAATTCGTGGTGTGCCCGAGGCCAGCCTAAACTACACGTTGGGACCCCAATAAATAAACACACTTATTCCTAAGTGCTCCTGGAATGAATGTGAAAGAAAGGGAAAGCGATGCGATGTGAGAGCAAGAGGGAGACTGCAACCAAAGCAGCATCCAGGGCTGGAGAGATAGCTCAGTGGAGTAAGTGCTTGCCTGGCAAGTGCAAGGTCCTGAGTTTGATCCCTGGTACCATCAAAAAAAAAGAGCAATATCCAAAAATCTTTTCAAAAGGCCAGAGAGCCAGGGAGATGGCTCAGTGGAATAAGTGCTTCACTGGCAAGCACAAGGGCCAGAGTTCAATCCCTGGTTCCGTTATAAAAAAAAAAAAACAGGCCAGAGAGGACAGGCCTTGTGCACCATCCCAGCTACTGCTCAGACTGTGAACTTTGGTCACTTCCATTCTCTGGGGCACTACTCTGCAGGCCAAAACAACTGGACAGTTACATTTTACTCAGAGTCTCAAGGTGCACATCAAAAGGCTACTGAACCCTTGCTTTATGGACACTGCATTCTGTCTGTCTGTTCTTTTCTTTAGCTTCTGTTGGTCACATGCCTCTTTCTCAACCTCCAAAAGCCTACAGGTCACTTTCCTTCTTGGAAACATGGGTTCAGAGCTGCCTGAACTTGTGCCTCCTGAAATGCAACTCCCAGGGTCGAGGAGAGAACTCAGTAGAATAAGTGCTTGCCTGGCAAGTGCAAGGGCCTGAGTTCAAACCCCAGTTCTGAAAAAAAAAAAAAAGAATGTAACTCCCAAGACCCCAAATAATAGCCTTTTTACTTATGTAGTTTCTGAGTTTATTTTTATTTACTTATTTTTAAAAATTTATTTATTTGTATTTTAACTTGAAGAGTGAAAAATAGAACCAAAAACAAATAGAAAAAATGACATAAACAAGGTAACATACAACAATACATATGTTACAGATTTTCAGAACGTGGATGGCTAATTATATATATATATATATATTTTTTTTTTAAATGAAACAATTGAACACAGATCAGCAGTCCACAATAGAAGTGGGTTATCCACAGAAGTTGTTGACTAGAGCCATTCACAGCTCAGTATATTAATATGATTTTACTTTATATACCTCCATTTTTATACTGTTCTGCTGGATGGTTAAGACCCAGTTAATGCAAGACCTATATAACAAGAAATGTAACTTTCCTATCTGATAAGTCAGTCAGGTACCCTGAGGGTTTATCCTGTAACCCTGTACTGCTCTTTGTAGATCCCTTGTCAGCGTCAGCCTTGTGGATGAGTCACGGCCATTGCTTGACCAGTTTGCTCTTGGTGGAAGCCTAAGAGAAAGTTTTCTCTCCATGTGACTCTCCTTAGGCACACTATACTTCATTGATCACATTCCTCTGTGGTTCCATAATCTCCTTGATCAGAAAATTTGGGGTACAACTGAGTTACATGATATTACAGTACAGGTTCTCCTATGTCCCTAGTTTTCACTGCCCTTGAAAGGCTAGGGTCAAAATGTTGGCTGACCTTGCAGCCTTTCTTTTTTTTAATGTTTTTTTTTTTTTTTTTTCTTGTTGGAACCAGGGATTGAACTCAGGCCCTTGCACTTGCCAGGGAAGTGCTTATTCCACTGAGCCATCTCCCCGGCCCCCTTGCAGTCTTTCTTTTTCTCCAATTTTTGATCTGCAAACTTAGGTTGTTAACCCTCCAGAAGAGAAGTTTATTATTACCCTGCAACATATGCAGTTCAGTTTACCCACACTATTAGTCTAAATATCAGACATCATAGGCATAACATGGAACATGTATTTTTCCGTCAAGTATTGAGATACTAAACTCTAAGTCCGTACTGAATATGAAGAAGAAAAAGAAATTTAAAAAAATAGGAATGAACACTTGCATATATTTACGTAGGTACTTAGAAATCCATCCATGTATAGCATAGTAGCATTGTAGCAGGACTGTCTTGTGACATTTTTTTTTGTCTTATTTTTCATTTACTACCCTTTAAAAAAGGGCAGTATAGTAATAGCTGGTATGTCATGACAAAAAGTACATATTTAGAAGACCAGAATGGCAGGCATTTGGACTGTGACCCTTCTATTACACTTTGTTAAATTCAGAGCAGTTGCTTGGTTCACAGGTATTGCATATATAGTTGGGGTGAGAATCCTACCACTTAACTGCTCATTTCAGAAATCTCCTGATGTTTCTCAGGACCTTATTTTTGTTTTTTGAAACAGGGTCTCACTATGTAACCCAGGCTGGCTTCTAACTCACAGCAGTCCTTTTGTTTCAGCTTGTGTGGGAGTTCAGGCAGTGCCACCACGCCTGGCTGTTTTCAAGTATAGACAGATGGACAGAGGCAGACCTGGGTACAGGGACCACTGGGTAGACAGGTTTCTTGCTTTCTTCACAGAGGCTTCATTTGGCTCTGAGAAATCTGAGGCAGGGAGATCCTTTACAGCTGTTCTGAAATGGTGTCAGGGCTGCTTTCCCTGAGGGAAGTCCTTCTGGGGGTAATCGCCGACTTTCTGTAGAGATCATGCCAAGCAGCTAGGGGCACAGATAATTCATTCCGGAAGTGGCCAATCTGTATGTGATCCAGGTCGCAGCCTATGTGTAAGCATGACCTGGGCCTCACCAGGGTGCTGTTTCTTCCCTCACCACAGGGTCCTTGGGGTGTTAGGGGGTCATGGAGCTGTCAGGCAGCTCATATAGTTGTTTGGTGGGGTTTGGGACCTTTTATCAGCATATATCTTTTCAGTGCCCCATTTTTCTCTTTTGTGTACCCCTGCCTGGCCTTGAACTCATTATGTAGCCCAGGGTGGCCTCGAACCTCATCTTCCTGAGTACTGGGATTTTCCTGTTTGTTTTCTCACCACCACTTGAACTTGCTATGTAAGCTAGTCTAGTATTTGGGATCTTCCTGTGCCTCAGCCTCCTGAGTGTGGACTTACAGGCATGAGCCACCACACCCAGCTCTTTTTCCTTCTTGAGCTGAGGCCTTGCTATGCTGTGCAGGTAGGCTGGTCTCCTATTCTCAGTTCTACTTTAGTCTTTTGGGTAGCTGGGATTACAGGCATGCACTAGCATGCCTGGTGGAAGCCTATCTTTTAAAATCCTAAATTCTTTCTATTTCAGTGTGGACTATTATGTTTTTTTTTTTTTTTTTTAATTTTAAATATATTTAGTACAAGGCCTAGAGGATCTCACTATGTAGATCAGACTCATAGTGATTCTCCTGTTTTCAGCCTCCCAAGTGATGGGATTATAGGCATGTGCCACCATGCCCAGTCTCAATAGCCGTCTCAGCATGCCCCAGGAGCAGGGCCAGCATGGCACACCAGGGATCAAACCCCAGCTGTTGTGCTCTGCCTAAGCGGGCACTTTAGGCCACTGAGCTATCTGGCTGGCTCTTGGACTATCATGTTTTCAAGTGCATCTGATTCAGCTTTTTACTTTCTCCTCCCAGAGTGCTGAGTGGGCCTAGCAAAGCCACTCCATTCTCCTGTCCGTATAGTTATCATGTTTTTGGCATCTCAAAAATCATTAAACTAGTTAGGACCTAGGCTAGTGACAATGAGCCTTTTAGAGTTTTCAACGATACAGACAGCCCGCTGTGGCACATGCATGCCACAGTCTGCCACTGCTGCCCTAGGGCATGCCGTTCAGCTATGTTATTATTCCAGTTTGCTATCGGTGATCTGAGCCCACCTACCCATGGCAGGGTCTTTACTGCAGCAGGGGGTGGCTGGCCTGGACCCCCAAGTCCCACCCAAGCAGCTGCTTCCTCAGAGCACTCCTGGTCTGACCATCACAGAGTGGGCTGTCCTGGACACAAAGTGGAGATGAGTTGACAGGAGGCTCATCAGGGGCTGCACTCAGTACCACCACTTGTGGCCAGGCTCCTAAGCCCCAGGTGTAGTTCCTGCACCCAAGAAGCTGAGGCTGAGGAGGATTGCTTTATAGTTGAGGCCTGTTTCAACCAACCAACCAACCAACCAACCAACCAACCAACCAACCAACCAAACAACTAACCAAACAACCAAACAACCAACCAAGCAACCAAACAACCAACCAAGCAACCAAACAACCAAACAACCAAACAACCAACCAAACTAACCAAGCAACCAACCAACCAACCAAGCAACCAACCAACCAAACAACCAACCAACCAACCAACCAACCAATCAACCAAACAACCAACCTACCAAATGAACCCTAAAATAAACAAAATCAAAATACCCCCAAACAGAGAAAGGATTGCTACAACAGAAAATGCTCCCTTACCCCTAGCCAGTATACATCAGCATGTTAGTTGCCCAGGTAATAGTTCCCATTCCAGTTTCAGTTGCTTCTGTCATTGTGATGCGTAGCTGGTCATTATGAGGCCCACCCTATGACCCAATCCCTCAACTGACAAGCCATTCTGCCTCTGTACTTCTTGTTGCTTATGAGATCAGGGCCTGATGTTTGGGGAATCAGTGCCATCAATATAAATAAATCTGCCTCCAAATTTTTTTTTTTAATGGAACCAGGGATTGAACTCAGGCCCTTGTGCTTGCCAGGGAAACGCTTATTCCACTGAGCCATCTCCCTGGCCTTCTGCCTCCAAATCTTGGGTGTAGTTTCAGCATTTCTGCTTGCCATTGTGTTACAATCTGTAAAGAAAAGTTTGAAGGCAGGATTGGGCAGAGAGGATGAGTTTCCCTGCACCGTGCACAAAAGCTTTGCGTGGCCCTACAGCAAGTTCTGAAGTGGGGATAATGCCTCAGACTGGGAGGCAAGGGGCCTGGGCCTTTATGCCCCTCTAAACCGATGAGTCTCAGTATATGTGCTGGTCTGGAAAGGGTGTATGGTGACACAGGAGATTTTGTTTGCTTTGGTGATGGGCCTGAGGACTTCTTCCCACTGAGAGCTTCCCCACCCCTTTAAAACTTTTATTCTTTAGTTTGCGAAAGAATCTCTAAAGTCGAGCAGACTGGCCTGGGAAGAGCCTGGACTTGTATGCTGAGTTTGAACCTAGCCTAGGCAAAAGTGTGGGGATCTGCTCCTGGCTCAGTGCTCTCCAGGATCAGTACCCCAGGGAGGAGGACAAGGTAGGGGAGAAGGAAGGGAAAGATAAGGGGCATGGCTTTGGGCAGTGAGATTCATTGGGAGAGGCCTCTGCAGACCCACAGTCAAGGCCCACTACCCAGCAGTACCTTTGAATAAGTCCTTCTGTTTGTTTTTGAGACAGGCTCTTACTATGCAGTTCAAGCTGAGCTATCTAGTTCGCATTCTAGGCTAGCCTTGAATTTGCAGAGATCCTCCTTCCTCAGCCTCCTGAGTGCTGGGATTATAGGCATGTGCTAGCATGTGCCATCATGCCTGGCTAGAGTCCTTTTCTCCTGAAGAGAAATCTGGGCAACACACAACACCCAGCCCATTCTTATTTTCAGTATCTGTCTTGGGAAAGACACAGATAGAACCTGGTTTTCTGTAGCCAATGGGTCATTATGCATGGAATCTGCGAAGCTGGGAGTGAAGGAAGCGAGAACTACATGATGCTTAAATGTTCCTGGGCTTTGGAACCTCTGAAATTTATTGTTGAGGCCTCCAGACAACTGGAAAACAAGCAGGAGAATGGGAGAACAGAAGGGGAGACTGCTGTTAAGATCCAAGCCTTCTACATCCCACTCTGTACTGCAAATGGGGGTCGGGTGCGTTCAGCTGCAGTCCAAGATACAATCTGGGCTGGATAGAGAAGACAACCTTCTCATCATGTGGAATTATTTTCTTTAGCATTCACGTGGGATACCCGTGTTCCAGATGTCAAGAAGCCTCCTCAAACTATACCAATGACCAGCCAAGTCCTCAGCTGCCTAAGAAACTGAATTAAATCCCCAGGGGCAAAGCCCGCTGCCGAGAACTGGTGGGAAAGGTCGCCCTCTCGTGGGCATTTTAGGGAGGACGAGCACGAGAAGGATCTAGTCCCCCACACAGACAGACCTGGAAAACAAATTCCATGTTCTGATCGCCAAGACTGTTCGCAGAACGCCTGCTGCAGAGGCAGCGCTTAAAGGAAATTTTATTTATTCACTTTTTGGCGGAACCAGGGATTGAACTCAAGCCCTTGCATTTGCCATGGAAGTGCTTATTCCACTGAGTCGTCCCCCAGGACCCTTAAAGGGAATTTTAGGACCAGGCTCCCTGGGTGAGAATCCCGACTGTGCAACTCATCATTCGTGTAACCTGCACAATACACGTCACTTTTGAGCTTCAGTTTTCTCCCGTGTGACACGCAGGTATAAATACCATGAGCCGAGTGTAGAGCTGCGTGCCCACGATACCGACACTCTGGCAGACTCAGAGGGGAAGGTCACAGGTCTGAGTCCAGCCTGGACACAGGAGCAAGACCTTGTCTCAAAATATAAAAAGAGGCTGGGTGGGATGGTGCACCTCTGCAATTCCAGCACTCAGGAGGCTGAGGCAGGAGAACCACTGAGTTTGATGTCAGCCTGGGCTACATATTGTGACAAACAAAACAAAACAAAAAGTCAGCTCTCTATATATATCGAAAGGGCTGGGATGTAGCTCAGCATGAAGACCCTGAGTTCAATTCCTAGCATCTTAAAGCAGCCGCCGCAGCAGCTGGAGATCTCTGTTATCAGGAAAGCCCCTGGTCTGTAGGAGTCTCCTAGCTCAGGAGGGTTGGCAGGGTAGCTTGCTGTGGCAGGTCCCTTTGGGCAGCCTGTGTTTCTGCTCCACACACAATCTGAGGACAGACTCATTTCCTCCAAACAAAGCCTGCTTCACAACCCTTGGCAGGTCACATAGCTTTCTCTGCAGTTTTGATGATGCTGTGGTTTGGAGCTCTCTGCTGTGTGCTTTCAAGCTTCCTGTTGAGCTTGGTCCCCAGGGAATGGTATTGAACGGTGGTGGGACCTTCGAGAAGGGGGCCTGGATCACAGCTGCGCCCTGGAGGGACTAGTGCAGGTCTTGAAGAGGAGACGAGGTCGCCCAGGCTCCTCGATACTTGTGCCGGTGAGTCTGGCCCTTCCTGTCTTGGGCTTCCTCTCCACAGGTGACCTTGTGCCTTTCTGCAGGTCACTTGCTGATCTCTTATCTATTCTGTCTGAGATGCCATCCATCATGTGTGATGTACTCAGAGGGCCACACCGAAGCCACACTGCTGGGCCTGCCTGGCTGTAGATATGCACCCTTCAAACCTTTGTACTGCACCCAGCACCACTTTTTTTTTTTTTTTTTAAATGTATTTAGTACAGGGCTTACAGGGATCAGACTTGTAGTGATCTGTCTGTTTTCAGCCTCTCAAGAACTAAGGATTACAGGCAACCCAGTCTCAATCTTGATTTCAGTTCGCCCTGGGGATAGGGCCTGCACAGCTTGTATTGCTGGGGATCTGTGCTCTGCCTAAGCAGGTGCTTTAGTCTACTGAGCTATCTGGCCTCCCACCTTTTTTTTTTTCCTTCTGTCTTTCCAAGACAGGATCTCACTATGCATTTCAGCTCACTTTGTAGCCCAGGCTGACTTCAACTCACAATGATCCTCCTGCCTCAGTCTCCCGAGTGCTGGGATTATAGGCAAGAAGACACCACATCTGGCTTCAAAGAGTACTCTTTAAATAAAGAATGTTTCCTTCATACCCCAAGTGTGAGAGCAGTTCCTTGGAGACAACCAGGACGTCTTGTTTTGAGTGTTTGTATCATACCTAAGACACGCTTCTTAGTATTTTGACCAAAGCATCGAGTTTAGACAGTGTCTGTACCCACTAGATTAACTGAAAGTCTTTGGCCACCACCCAAGACCCATGAGATAGGAAAAGTCATGAAAGCAAGCACCGTGGCTTGCTGAGTATGTGTGTGTGTGTGTGTGTGTGTGTGTGTGTGTGTGTGTGTAAGAGGAAGCAGTGGCGAGCCAACCACTCCCAGTGTGGTATCTTTCTCCCCCGCTGGAGGCTGAGGTGTGGCAGAACCTACGTATGCTTCAGTGCCCACTGCGTCCACGTGCACCAACTGAGTCAGGCACTGTTTCTGAGGGAAAATGGAGCAGAAGTCTTCCCTTGGTGGGAACTTGAAAAATGCAGCTATAAACAATAAAATGTAACAGCAGTGCAGTTTTCCACTATAAATAATTGTGATTTATCTTGAAAATTTGTGGTTTTTTTTTCTTTGTTATTTGTTTCTTTGTTGTTTGAGTCTCACTCACCCAGGCTGGCCTTGAACTTGCAGGGTTCCTCTTGCCTTGGCCTCCTGAGCACTGGCATTGTAGGTGTATATCACCATGCCCAGGCTTTTTAGGGTTTTTTTTTGTCTTTTTGAGACAGTGTTTCACTATGCAGTTCAGGCTGGCCTTAAGCTCACTTTGTAACTCAGGCTGGTCTCCAACTCACAATATTCCTCCTGCCTCAGCCTCCAGAGTGCTGGGATTACAGGCATGTGCCACCACGCCACTCCTAGCACATGCCCAGACTTTTTAGTTTTTCTTTTTGCATGTTCTTCCTAGAGATTATGGTGGGCAAATTATTGTCCTTGGGCCAAATTTGGCCCACCACAATTTTGGGACTAAAAATATGTAAGCTAGAAATATTTCCTGAGCCAAGTGTGGTGGTACACGTCTATAATCCCAGCATTCAAGAGGCTGAGGCAGAAGGATCACTGTGAGTTCAAGACCAGCCTGGGATACAAAGTGAGCTCAAGGCCAACCTGAATGTGAACTGCATAGTAAGGCCCTGTCCAAAGAAAGAAAGTTCCTTGCTGGCATGGTGGTGCCCTCCTGTAATCTCAGCTCTCAGGAAGATGAGGCAGAGGAATCCCTGCAAGTTGAAGGCCAGCTTGGGCTACATAATGAGTTCAGGGACAGCCTAGATTATATCGTGAGACCTTGTCTCAAAATAAAAAACAAAAATTAAAAGGAAACCCACAACAATAATAAAATGATATAGGTATGATTGATCACTGTTTTAGGGAATTAAAAAAGCAAAAGGGGAAATTTTAGGGGAAAGAACCAGAAATTAATAATAATAATAATAATAATAATAATAATAATGCTAGGGACTAAACTCAGGACTTGCACTTGTCTTATAAATTTTTTTTTAATCTCAAGGAAAAGAAAGATTTTTCTAATAATAGAAATACAAATAGTAGCCAGGGGTTTAGAATGGTGTCTGTAGTGCATTTGTTTGTATCTGGATGTCAGTGTATTTCCAAGCCTTTCTGGCAAATAAAGAGGACCAGCTGGACATGGTGGCACACACACCTGTAATCTCAGCACGCTGGGAGGCTGAGACTGGAGAATCAAAACATTCAACCCAGTCTGGTCAATGTAGTGAGGCTCTGTTTCAGAAAGAAGGAAAGAAAGAAAGAAAGAAAGAAAGAAAGAAAGAAAGAAAGAAAGAAAGAAAGAGAAAGGAAGGAAGGAAGGAAGGAAGAAGAGAAGAGAAGAGAAGAGAAGAGAAGAGAAGAGAAGAGAAGAGAAGAGAAGAGAAGAGAAGAGAAGAGAAGAGAAGAGAAGAGAAAAGCAGCCTGGGAACATATCTCAGTGCTCAGGCCCTGGGGTCATCCTCGGTTCTGGGGGAGGGGGCACCCCCGAGTCCATATCATTATCACAGGACAGGGTATGGTCGTTACTCAGATCCCATTCAGCCCGTGGATCTGGGATCCAGGTGCCTGTCCTGGGGCACAGAAGGTGCAGAGTGGGAGAAGGTTTGGAGCAGTCGGTCAGAGCGCAGTGACTGCTGCCAGGGCAGACCCAGGTGCCCCGCAGCCTGTCTCACCCACAGGAGGGAGCGGCACTGACATTAGTCCCTGCGTGACACCCACATCTCCAGTGTTGTCAGATGATC
This sequence comes from Ctenomys sociabilis, assembly GCA_004027165.1. Taxonomy (NCBI): domain Eukaryota; kingdom Metazoa; phylum Chordata; class Mammalia; order Rodentia; family Ctenomyidae; genus Ctenomys; species Ctenomys sociabilis. The sequence goes on along the minus strand of PVKA01032949.1, from coordinate 11,042 downwards.
CTCCAATGCGTTCCTGGGAGGAAGCTCCCCCCTGCACAGCTGCCCATGGGTTATGTGGGATGAAGGTCGCCAGCCTGTGCCTTGAAGCACACCTGGTCCTGGCCACACTGTACACGAGGACGCCCCACTTTCAAAGATTCCGAATGCTTGTAAGAAGGCCCGATCCTTCCCGCCCAGGGGCGGGGACCACCTCAGCCTTGCACTTGAGTGAATGAACAGTGAGGAACTTGAGTCCTCGAACCTGGAGAAGTCATTTCTTACAATCTCTAAAGAAGCTACTTCCTAGGCAGGCACTTATGCCTCTGCGCTATCTCCCTGGCTAAAGAAGCTACTTGGGCTGAGGAGATAGCTCAGCTGTCTAAGCGCCTGTCTGGCAAGAGCAAGGACCCTGGTTTGATTTCCTGGTACGGCACGCCGCCGATCCCAGAAGCCCAGGATGGTGGTGGTGCACACCTGCAATCCCAGCGCTGGGGAGGCTGAGACGGGAGGATCACTACGAGCCCAAGCTGTGTAGTGAGGTCCCGTATCAAATAAATAGATAAATAAATAAATAAATAAGAAAGAAACTACTTTCCAATTAGAAAATAAGACTTGATTTATCTAGGAAACCAGGGAGTGTGGCCTGTGTAATTGCCCGCCCCCTGGCCCAGCTCTCTGACCTCCGGTCCATCCAGCCTATCTTCCATTCTCACTGCTTATTCACTCCGTGCTGCAGCTTCCTGTCCACGTATGGCCCGATCTGTCATCTGACATCATGACAAGACGCTCTGGCCTCCGCTGGCCTCTGCTCCGTCTCCCATGACCTCCCTTTTTCCTCCTGCACCAGGTGGCTGGGGAAAGGGGCACAGGAAAGCATGAGTCACGAGCCCTGTCATGGCACAGGGCAGCCCTATGCCTGGCCATTCTTCCTGCTTCTCTGGTTATCTTGCTCTTTTTGCACAACAATTATTTTGCAACTGCAGATGACTTCATATTTTTGATTTCTCTCCCTCCCCACCACCCGCTCTTGTCTAATGGTTTTGCTTTGTATTAGGGCCCAGCCAGACATAAACATTCTTGTTTTGTTCCTTGTCCTCCAGCCGTGTCCTGGAGGCCACAGGGAGCACCTAGCTGTGAGCCGTGTCTCCTCTTTATCCTATTTTACAGGTGATGAAACAGGTGCAGAGGGCCGGGGAGATAGCTCAGTAGGATAAGTGATTGCCTGGCAAGCTCAAGGGCCTGAGTTCAATCCCCGTTTCTGCCAAAAAGAAAAAAAAAAGCAAAGCATGTGGTGGTACATGCCTATAACCCCAGAGTTGGGGAGGCTGAGGCAGGAGGATCATGGCAAGTTCACTGCTCTGTGTCCACACCCCTTCCTGGAGCAGAGAACTCAGTGTCTTCAATTCAGAAGCCTTGTGCTTCCTCTAACAGCTTAAAATAGCACCAAAAAATCTGGATGCTATTTCTGCCCCAGGCCCAGGTTGTCCTCTTTTTAGGTCTGCCCTGCTGGCCATCTGAGATTTGCCCCAGAACAGTAAACTCTGGCCTAACTAACCTGAAGTACCCTGGGATGTCGTCTCTGGGCGTGTGTGGGATCCCTTCTAAGCAAGGCACGAGGCAGGGCATGAGTGTGGTAATTTCAGCCCCAATCATTTAAAGGGCTGAGGAAGTCTAAGGCAGACAACTGATTTTCTGCCTCCTTAGAGCCTTGTCTCTTGGTATTTCTCTTATCCTTTTTTGATCTAAATGGTGGCTTTTTGTACAACTTTTTAATATCTATCTATCTATCTATCTATCTATCTATCTATCTATCTATCTATCTATCTATCTATCTACCTACCTACCTACCTACCTATCTATCTACCTATCATCATAGGCTCTGACCCTAGAATGAATTGCTAAATCATTACGATGGTCATCTAACATGGCTGAAGCCCTCAAAACAAGAGCCATCTTCCCAGGACCATCTCTCCCTGCTTCTCCAGCTCAGCCCAGGATACAAATTCTTTTCACCCTTCCCACCGCCTCGGGGAAGAAGACCCCAATCAGCTCCCTCAGGTATATCTAAACATCCCCTTCAACACCACCTTTGGGGCATGGGGAGATGGCTCAGTGGAATAAGCACTTGCCTGGCAAGCACAAGGACTTGAGTTCAATCCCCAGTTCTGCCAAAAAAAAAAAAAAAAAAAAGTAAGCACCACCCATAAAAGCGTTAGCCTCTCTGTTCCAATTGAGAGAATTTATTATCTTTCCAAATTCTCTTCGTGTTCTCAAAGAAAATAAAGCCCCTCTCCCTTCTTCCTTCTTCCTGTTTCCCCGCTGGGTTCTATCTGAGAGAAGGACAGAAGGGGGACCCAAGCAGATTGCCCCCTCAAAAATATTTTTATCTGTTCTACTATTTTGACTTCATCTTGAGGTGTTACCAGTAGCCAATACTGGATTTTCTTTTCTTTTCTTTTTTTTTTTTTTTGTCTTTTTGAGACAGGGTCTCACCTTGCAGTTCAGGCTGGCCTTAAGCTCACTTTGTAGCTCAGGCTGGTCTCGAACTCACAACAATCCTCCTGCCTCAGCCTCCCGAGTGCTGGGATTACAGGCATGCGCCACCATGCCCAGCTTGGATTTTCTTTTATTTTATACCTGCTTCAAACCTATGACTAAAAAGCAGAATTCAAGCTGGATTCACAGAAACATTTAGCCCTTAAATGCGGATGTCCAGCATTTCTTGGGGCAGAGGTCTGCAGGCCCCTCTTCTCTCAGGAGCAGGTTGCTTTCTGAGTTCTAGGATGGCTGTTCAGTGTGAATAGGGCAGAAGGATTTTCAGAACTTGTAAACCTTGTGAGGCCTTTTTTGTTGAAATTCACCTATTCTTTCCTGCTGTTTCTTTGGATGTGAGGTGAGGGTTTTCTTTTTTTTCCCTCAGTACTTTGGATGGAACCCAGTCTCTTCTCTTCTCTCCTCTCCCCTCCCTTCTCCTCTCCTCTCCCTCCTCCCCTTCCTTCCTCCTCTCCTCTCATTGAGGGACACCCAAGCCCTTGTAAGTCAGGGTCTTCCTGAGTCCTGGAGCTACCTGGGTGGGACTTCAGGTGCAGCTGCTCCTGCCTAAGCCTCCCATGGGGCTGGGTCGCAGGTGTGGCCCTGGTGCCTGGCAGAATGCTGACTTCTTCTGTCTGCTCCATCACTAATCTTATCCACCCAGCCTGGAAAGTGGTGAGAGTGGGTTCTGGAATCTAGGAATATAGCCAGACACCACCCTAGGGACAGAGGGCAAAAAAGTCCCTAAAACATAAGTTCTGTTTTCTTCTGAAGCAATCAGGAACTTTAAGTTCACTTTGTTTTCCTACAGCACCTAGTATTCCCCTCCAGATACTAATCAGGCCAGACCCTGGTAAGCTTTTGAGGTCAGACACGATTGGGTCCATTCGGGGTGATAGAGCCACAGGTGCACCCACACCATGACCCTTCACTTGGGCTTACAGATACCCACTAGGCAACCTAATGCAGAACAAAGCTTGGCCTTCACCTTGTGTCTTTCTCTTTCATTACCTACCACCTCGGGGCAGGTCCCTGCCCAGCTGTACTTGTAGCACTGGAACCCTTTAGGGAGTGTCTGTCTAAACACTGACACACAAGATTGATTAGCTTTAAATTTGCATAACCTACCTAATCTTCAAGATCTGGGACACCAGTGCTAGAGATTGCCAGGGACCTGTGGCCCCTCGTGCGGGTCCGGATGCCTCTACTACTGCCTTAAACCTGTGGTTACTTGGATTCCAGAGGAGCCGCCACAAAACTGAAACTGTTCCAGCAGACACAGCCCATCAGGTGGAGACCAGATAAAGCGATAGGGGCTGCTTCTGGGGCCGGGCTGTCTTGCAAAACCAGAACTGAAATACTGCTTGCTAGACTCCAGCCCACTTCAGTGACTTGGTAGAAAGCTGTGTTATTCTTTGTTAAAGGGCCAATCTGCCACCCCTTTCAGCTCCCAGGGTTTATTGTGTAACTCTGGCTAATAAATTTGCCTCTGCCACATGAAGACACATCTTACAATTCTTGTGACAAGAGTCAAAAACTATGTGAGCGAGTGCAAGACCCTGTCTCTTCTTTGGAGGACCTCCGTGGACTTTGCTGGTGACACGATTATTTCAGCAGTTAAGGACCTAAGGAAGGCTGGGTGTGGCGACGACACTTGGGAGGCTGAAGCAGGAGGATCATCACAAGTTTGATGCCAGTCAGGGCTATACATAATGAGTTCAGGCCAGCCTGAATTACACAGTGACTCTGTCTCAAGAAACAAAAACAAAACAAAACAACCCCCCCCCCCAAGAACAGCAGCAAGGATTCTGGAAGCATAAAATACAATTAAATTATCACAAGAAGTCCCTGAGGGACTGGGGAATAAGTGCTTCCCTGGCAAGCACAAGGGCCCGAGGTTGATCCATAGTTCTGCCAAAGGAAAAAAAAAAAGTCCCTGAAATAGGTCCATCAGTTTTTGGGAAAGTAAGACACAGACTAACCAAAGTTCCTTAGCCAGTAAGAGGTGGTGATATCGGGAAAAATGATCTTGGAGGATGACCTCCAAATGATATAGGGGGAAAAAAAAATGAAACTCCTGACCTGAAAGGTATTTGGGACAAGTTTGTGCTTTCTAAAACCAAAGAATTCATTTTAAGAACAATTGGAGATTAAGAGCAGCATATATTTATTGGGGGAAAGAAAGCTTCTGTTTGAGAATGGGACAGAAGGGGGGCCCTGAGTAAGTGGTCCCTGGGAAGCTGTCTCTTCCAGTGACTTTTATGGAGGAAAACCATGCAGTGAGGCAGGCCTAAGGTGGTGAACATGGGAATTTGCTTAGGTAGGCATGAAGTGGACAAAGCTATGGTCAACCAATGAGATTACAAGCACCATTGCTTAGGTAAATTAACTCTAGTGCCAAATGGGGAAGTGAGAGTGAGTCATGTAGCAAGTGGGCATGAATACAGGACAAGGTCTCTTCCTGATAGGGGTTGGGTTAGTGACTCAGTGGTATCAAGGCCTGGGAAGCTCTTCCTTGTTGTGCCAACCTATACTGAGTTGTGCTCTCTCTCTCTCTCTCCATCTCTTTCTCTTTCTTTTAGCAGAACTGGAGATTGAACTCAGGTCCTTGTACTTGCTAGGCAAGTGCTTATTCTACTGAGCTAACCCTCCAGCTCCTCTCTTTCTTTTTTGCCATCAGGGACTGAATCTTTTGCACTGAGCTCTACCCCCATGTCCCAGGCCCTTTTATTAGTTTTGAGATCAGAGGTTTCACTTAGCTATCCAGGCAGGACTTCAACTTGTGACCCTCTTGCCTCAGCCTCCTAAAGTGTTTGGATTACAGGTATACACTACCAAAGTGGGCTCTCAAAAAAAAAAAGTTGGCTCTCACTGTTATAGGCAATCTCATTGGTTGACCATAGCTTTGTCCCACTTCATGCCTACCTAAGCAAGTTCACACGTTCACCACCTTAGGCCCGTAAATTAGATAGACATATTATAGACAATCATACAGGGCTAGGCCCTGAAAGAGACAACATGGAAGACAAAGAGACTTTGCAACTTTTTTTTTCTTTTTGAGACAGGGTCTCACTGTGCAGTTCAGGCTGGCCTTAAGCTCACTTTGTAGCTGAGGCTGGTCTCAAACTCATAACAATCCTCCTGCCTCAGCCTCCCGAGTGCTGGAATTACAGGCATGCGCCACCATGCCCGGCAACTTTGCAACTTTGGAAGAAAAAGATACTCCTGCTATGGGCCAGCCCTCAGGAAGAAAGAATAAGCAAATGCAGCCACATACTTTCCTGGAGATGGGCATCAGGACTGATATTCTTAATAGGTATCAATCACCTTGAAAAGTCACTAACCCAACCCCCAGCAGGAAGAGATCCTATTCCATATTCATGCCCACTTGCTACATGACTTACTTCCCCATTTCATTCTGATTTAATCAATTTTACCTGAGCAATGGTGCTTGTAATCTCATTGGTGGACCATAGTTTTGTCCCACTGATACAGGGAGAAAAACTGATCTCGGGTGGGTGACCGCCAAATGACATAGGAAAAAAAGGATCTCTGGACCTGACCTGCATGAGTTCGTATTCTCTAAAACTGAAGAATGAATTTTAGGAACAGACGGAGATTATGAGCAGAATAGATTTATTAAGGGAAAGAAAGCTCCTGTCCAAGAGAGGGACAGGAGGGGGGCCCGAGTGGGTAGTTCCCCCAGAAGCTGTCTCTTCCAGGGACTTTTATACAGTAAAATCATGTAGTGAGCCGGGTCTAAGGTGGTAAAGACAGGAGAGCTTACTTAGGTGGACAACAGGTGGGACGAAACTATGGTCAACCAATGGATTACAAGCACCATTGTTCAGGTAAAGTTGATTAAATCCAGTACCAAATGGGGAAGTGAGTCACATAGCAAGCAGGCATGAATATGGGACAGGGCCTCTTCCTGTTGGGGGGTTGGGCTAGTGACTCAATAGGGCTCTTTCAAGGTGATTGATACCTATTTAGAATATCAATCCTTGGTGCCCATCCTTAGGAATGTAGCTGTGTTTCCTCTTTTTGTCTAGGTCTTGAGGTGTGGCCCACAGGGAATGTCTGTCTCTTCCAAGTTGCAAAGTCACCTGGCCTTCCATCTTGTCTCCTTGAGGGCCTGGCCCTGTCTGACTGCTTAGAATATTTCTATCTAACTCTGCTGCCTACAACACCACCTCATGCCTACCTAAGCAAGTTCCCATGTTTTCCACCTTAGACCCTCCTCACCACATGATTTTACTCTATAAAAATCCATAGGGGCCAGGGAGATGGCTCAGAAGAATGAACACTTACCTGGCAAGTGCTAGGGCCTGAGTTGAATTCCCCGTTCCACCAAAAAAAAAAAAAAAAAAAAAAAAAAGAAAAGAAAAAAAGACGGAGTCAGGCCCTGGAAGGAGATAACAAAGACCAGACACCCTAAGCTGGGGGAGGGACAAGCTCCTGCTGTGAACCAGACCTAGAGACCAAAGGAATGCTCACCTCCCTAAAGACTGGCATCCAGGATTGCTCATTTCTATCTGAAGGCCGCTGCTTGCTTCCCCATTTGGTCCTGGGCCTGATCAATTTTACATGAATAATGGTGCTTGTAATCCCATTGGTTGACCATGGTTTTGTCCCACCCTGCATCTGTCTAAAGGAGACCCCTTCCTCTCTACCTTAGCACTGCATGGTTTTACACTATAAAAGTCCCTGGAAGAAGGCCAGGGAGATATCTCAGTAGTGTTTGCCTGGCAAGCACAAGTGCCTGAGTTCAAACCCCAGTTCAGGAAAAAAAAAAAAAAGTCCTTGGAAGAGACAGCTTCCTGGGGACAACCTGCTTGGGACCCCCTCCTGTTCCTCTCTTGGACAGGAGCTTTCTTTACCTTAATAAATATATTCTACTCATAACCTCCATTTGTTCCTAAAAGTCATTCTTCGGTTTTAGAAAACACGAACTCATCCAGGTCAGGTCGGGAGATCATTTTTCCCGATGTCACTTGGAGGTTCCCTATGTCATTGGAGGTCACCCACCCGAGATCAGTTTTTCTCCCTGTATTAACAGGACTGCTGGATCTCAATATTTACTTCGATTTAGGAGGAAGTTGTAGACTTCAAGATGCCACACAAACCTCTCTGGGATTGCATGCCTTGGGGATTGGACACTGTTGCAAAGGCAGGAAACTGGTAACACCATGATGCCTACAGAGGCACAGGGAGTAACCCTAAGAGAAATAAACAAGGAGCTCATCTGTACTCTTTGTTAGGATTTATTGGCATCCAGTGGTGGTGGCCAAAGCGGCAGCAGCAGAGGCGGCAGAGAAGCAGAAATAAGGCAGAGGGGAAGTCCTAATTAACTGTGAAGACACAGAAGATTGAGGGCAGGGAGATGGGAGATCCTCTGACCTGACAGGCAGTTGTACTGTAGGGCCCAAATAATTTCTAAGGACATACATGAGGTTACGTCGCCATTCTGTTCTGTATGTGCCGCCTTGGTACATCAGCTAACCTTGTTAGCTAAATTACTGCCTAATGAACTAATGCTGTAAACCTTTGCCCCACTAGGGCCTGTAATCCCTGTTCCTAAAACAAAGAGGACATAAAAACCTCAGGTGGGGTCATAAACCTCAGGCCTAGTTTGGAAAAAACATTTAATCTCCGGCCTGGGGACACTCTTGTGAAATAGGTTACTTTGCACAAGTAAACCCATCCATTCTCGGAATGCAGCTAAAACCAGAGTTAGCTAGTAGTTGCCCTTTGGCCTTCCCCTCTTAGTTACCCTAAAAAGTCATATATTCTCAAGCCCACTAATTATTTTAAAGGCCAACCTAAACTAACCAATGCCATTTGCTTCTGTAACCACCGTGCTTGCAAAACCCCTCCTCCCTTTTGTCTTCGGGCTTAAAACCCAGCCCATGGTCAGCTCCCGGCTTCTCTGTTCCTGCGCATTCAGTGAGCCCCATGCATGCATGGAAAATAAAATTCCCTTGCTTTTGCATGAGAGGACGTCTCTTGGAGTCTTTCTTCATGCGGTGGGCTTCTCAGACCTAACAGTACCTAGGGCTGGAGTGGAGAAGAGAGACGCAGTGGTCATTGGGAAGATAAACTGCTGTTTTGGGGATTCAGCCATACTGAACCAGAACCATGATAATTTAGCAGTTTGTATTCAAGCTGGAACCTATCACCCTTCACCTGGGCAGAAGACTGCAGGAGAACTTACAGATGACTGAGGAACAGAGCAGAGTGGTGAATGCCTATAATCCCAGCACCTGAGAGGCTGAGGCAGGAGGACTGATGTGAGTTTGAGACCGTGTCTTTTAAAAAACAAAAAAAAGGTTGTGGTGTAAGCAATGCAGGGGCCAGTGACATAGCTCAGTGGACCAAAGTGCCCGTTTCAATAAGCTTAGGCAAGCCCAGGGACCACGGTTCAATATCTGGCACCATATATCACTCCAGCCCTGCTCCCTGGGTGGGCTGAGCTGGCCACAGAGTCCAGGTGTGGTGGTGCACGTCTATAATCCAGCACTGGGGAGGCTGAAAACAGGAGGATGAGTCCAAGGTGCGTAGTGAGGGCCCTGTGAACACCAAAGACATTAAAAAAAAAAAAAAGCAATGCAAAAGCTGATCAATTAGGAAGACACACTGGCATTTCTGGAAAGTTCAGGTTCTATAGGACTGCTGCTCTGTTTGTCTACCTCAGTAACTGGCGAGCAACACTCGCTGCTTTAAGAAACAATTCTGCCGAGCGTGGTGGCACAGGCCTGTAATCCCAGCACTCGGGAGGCTGAGGCAGGAGGATTGTTGTGAGTTCAAGACCAGCCTGAGGTACAAAGTGAGCTTAAGGCCAGCCTGAACTGCATAGTGAGGAGTCTCAAAAAGAAAAAAAAAAACAAAAAGAAAAACAAGAAACCCAAAAAACAAGAAACAATTCCTGCGTGGCAGTGGCAGAACACAGTGCAGCTTTACTTCTGGCTGTAGTCATGGCCTCCTGTCAGTTCTAGTGAAAGGGAGGTGAGAAGGACACCAGTGTGCAGAGCTTTCAAGGGCCTGAACTTACACCTGCAATTGCTCTGGGTGTGGAAACCCGAGGTCCTGTAAGCCGAGGCGCTGCGAATGACTCAGGCTTGGGTGTGAGTGCCCAGCTGGCCTGCTGGGGCTGTTCCCAAGGTGGAATTCTTTGCAGGTTCTTGGTGCCCTGGGTGAACTGGGCAGGACAGATTTCAACTGCACTATCAAAATTCTCTCTGGTTCCTGACAGACATGCATAAAGAGTGGAAAGGGATGCTCTTGGATTTTGTTTTTGATCTTTTTGAGATAGGGTCTCGCTCTGCAGTTCAGCCTGACCTTGAGCTCACTTTAGAGACCAGGCTGGTTTAGAACTCACAATGATCCTCCTGCCTCAGCCTCCCCAGTTCCAGATTACAGGCATGTACCGCCATGCCCAGCCCTAAGTGACACTTTTCTGCTGGGTTGCAGTGCTCACAGCCTGAGCCGCAGGCATCCTGGATCCTGTGCCCTGTGCTCCAGTGTGGTCTTCCGGCCTCTGTGACCTCCCAGTGGGTGCCCTAGCATTTTCCAGGCCTCATCTCCTGTGCACCGTGCCCCTGTGGCCTCTGTGTGGGGGAGACTTTCAGTACCTGGGCCTAACCACGCTGCTGCTGGTTTTCCTCTTCGGTGTCCGCCTGCTCAGAGTTGCCCACAGCAAGCATGAAAATGCCCAAGCTTTCTATGGACTTCAGACTTCCTAGTTCTCAGTGTTTTGTGTTTTCTTTTCTTTTCTTTTGAGGAATGGGGGATTGAACTCAGGCCCTTGCGCTTGCCAGGGAAGCGCTTATTACACTGAGCCGTCTCCCCAGCTGATTCTCTGCATTTAAAAGCAAGTCACACCTGTAAGCTTGAATGCTCCAGATGTTGAGGCAGGAGGATCCCAAAATTGGAGGCCAGCTGGACAATTTACTGAGAAGAGCTTGTTTCAAAAAAAAAAAAAAAGAAAAAAAATAGAGCTTTGAAATGTAGCCCTGTGTCAAAGGCCAATCTTTAGTATGGAGAAAACAAATTAACAAACAAACCCAGACAATAACAACAAAATCCCCCAAAATAAACAGCCCCAAAATACTTGGAAATGCTTGTTTTCCAATAATTTTGTGGTAACAAAGCATCATGTTTGCTCATATGATAGTACTGAAAGGCTGGAAAGATTGCTCAGTAGAATAAGCGCTTCCTTGGCAAGCACAATAGCCTGAGTTCAATCCAAAAGAAAAGAAAGTAAGGAAATTCTGAAAGTGACAATTGGACACCAGGTGTGGTGGCTCAGGCCCAGTAATCCCAGCACTCGGAGGCTGAAGTAGGAGGAGGCAGGAGGATTGGTGACATCAACAGCAATCAGAATTACAAAGTGAGCTCAAGGTCAACCTGAACTGCATAATGGAAACCCTGTCTCAACAAGACAAAAACAAAAACAAACAAAAGAAAGCTGGGAGAGTTTCATTCGTGCTTTTTTTTTTTTTTTTTTTTTTTTTTTTTTTTTTTTTTTTTTT
>PVKA01032948.1:0-24903 GCA_004027165.1 Ctenomys sociabilis | reverse complement strand
TTTTTTTTTTTTTTGTCTTTTTGAGACAGGGTCTCACTATGCAGTTCAGGCGGGCCTTAAGCTCACTTTGTAGCTCAGGCTGGTCTCGAACTCACAACAATCCTCCTGCCTCAGCCTCCTTAGTGCTGGGATTACAGGCCTGCGCCACCACACCCGGCTCTTCCATTCTTTCTTGATCATATTAGATCCCATTATAATATCCCAGGTTTGTTGTCATCAGCTAATTCAAATATAGGCACCATTATAAATCTAGCTTTTAGAGGGATGGGGAAATGGCTCAGTGGAATAAGTGTTTCCTTGGCAAGCTCAAGGGCCTGAGTTCAATCCCTGGTTCTGGAAAAAAAAAATCTGGCTTCCATCTTTGATAAATCAAAATAACACCATAAATTTTGTTTCCCAAAATTCTAAAGCTTTACCAAAAAAAAATTATCAAAACAAACTAGACAAAGCCGGGCGTGGTGGCGCAGGCCTGTAATCTCAGCACTTGGGAGGCTGAGGCAGGAGGATTGTTGTGAGTTCGAGACCAGCCTGAGCTACAAAGTGAGCTTAAGGCCAGCCTGAGCTGCATAGTGAGACCCTGTCTCAAAAAAAAAGACAAAAAAAAAAAAAAAAACCAAAAAACTAGACAAATCATGATGTCACATCCTGTCTGTATTTAAATTCTTTTTATTCATATGACAGAGAGGTTGCCTGAAGCTACTGACAGAAGCAGTGCTTTGGCCAAAGGGACCCGAGCGAGGCAGCCTCGTCCAGTCGGCCCCTGACAGCCCTTCCTCCCCAGGCGGTGGACCTGCGCTGGGGCATCCGGAACTCAGAGGCCGCTGACCAGCTGACCGCGGAGCTGTGCCTGGAGGAGCTGGAGCGCTGCCAGAGCACGTCCCTGGGCCCAGCCTTCGTCGTGAGTGTCGGGGTCAGGGCCTCCATTCCCCGGCCGGTCACCTGGGCGTGGCCACCTGCAGCCCCGCCCAAGAGCAGAGGCGTGTTCTCTACCCAGCCCCCGTCCCATCGGCCTGCCCGGGTAGGCTGTAGGGGTTTTCCTCCCTGCACTCTGGGAGGCTGAGGAAGGAGGATCTCCAAGCCACCGTCTCGGAATGGAGACTCAAAGGGCTGGGCTGCAGCGTGGAGGCGTACAGGCACTGGCAGTGCGAGGGGGGACAGCCAGGGTGGAGCAGGGTGGAGCTGGGGAGCAGCTCTAACCCAGCAGGAAAAGCGCAGCAGCTCTGTCCATGGGGCGAAGAGGCAATCCCAGCCTCCCGGATTTGGGAACTTTCCATGGCAATTGGAGCCACGGGGCCAGGCTACAGGGAGGAGAGGCTGGTAAATAAGTCAGTGCCTCGGGGCCTGGGCTCCCAGGGGATCCTCGCAGAGGCCCGTCTCCTGGGCCACCAGCAGCCCTGGTATGAGAGCCTTTCCTAGTTCTCAGGCTCTGGCCCACTCCAGGCAGGCTGTTTCTTTTCCTCTTCTTTGTTTTGTTTTTTTCAGACAGGATCTCACTTCATAGTCCAAGCTAAGCTCACCCTCACAGGGATTCTCCTGCCTTAGCCTCGAGGGCTGGGATTACACCCCTGCACCACCTCTTTCTTTCTCTCTCTCTCTCTCTTTCTTCTTTCTTTCTCTCTCTTTTCTTTTCTTTTCCTTCTTATACCAGAGATTGAACCCAGACCTTTGCACACAGCTTTAGCCCCAGCCTTTATTTGTTTGTTTATTTTGTCTTTTTGAGACAGGGTCTCACTATGCAGTTCAGGCTGGCCTTAAGCTCACTTTGTAGCTCAGGCTGGTCTCGAACTCACAACAATCCTCCTGCCTCAGCCTCCCGAGTGCTGGGATTACAGGCCTGCGCCACCACGCCCGGCTTAATTTTTATTTTGAGGCAGGGTCTAAGTCATTCAGTTAGCTCAAGCTGCAAACCCTCCTGCCTCAGCCTCCACGTGCTGGGACGGTAGGAGTGCCCGTCACACTTCGCTGTAGAAGCATTCTTATGCAGGACCGTAGTCCCTGTCCTGCCCAAGCCCTGCCTTGCTCTCCTTGTCACAGTGAGCAATGACACCCAGGATCTGCAGGCCATGAGCAGCTATGTGTCAACTGTGGGCCCGGCCAGCTCATCCCCATGAAAATGCAAGCCAGCCCCTCCCTCGAGGTGTCCTGGGGTTTTTATAGGCTTTTATAGGTGGAAGCACAGAATCAGAATTGGAGGTTTTTGATACAAAAGGACAAGCCCCAGAATTTTGGGGACCAGGTGGGACTTGGAAAAGGAAAAATCCAAAATGTTGGCATGGATGAAGAACCAGGAAGTAATTTCAGGCATTCTCAAACAAGTGAGGGGGCCACATTATATAAGGCAGGCTGGAAAAATAAAAATGGAAGGAAAGGGGCTCTTCTGCTTTACCCTGTGCTCATTAGGGTGACACCGGTGACGCCATTTGACCCCAACCTCCATCACATTTCCTTCATAGTATCCTTGGGCCAATTCCTGAGCTGTCTCAGGAGGGATTCAGGAAGAGACTTAAAATATCCAGTCCCCTTGAGCCCTTGATGGAGTCAAAACTCACCTGTCTGGAGCAGGCACAGCAGAGCACAGGTGCCTCCCAGCTGCTTGGGAGGCTGAGGCAGGAGGGTTGACTGAGCTCAGGAGTCTGAGGCCTGCCTGGGGAGCACAGTGAGAAACCATCTCAAAAAGAAGACCACACAAAAACCCAAGTTACCCACCAGCTACCTGGCATCTCAGACTCTAACACATGCAGGGGCCTATCTCTGCTTGTATAGTTTTTTCTTTTTTTCTTCCTGGAGATTGAACCCGGGTAACCGAGGCCCAGTTGAGACCATCTAGACAGGCAGAGTTTAAACAACATGTGAGGTATATTGCAATCCCAGTGCAGCTAGGCCAAGGGTGAAAAGACTGCTGACTTTGAGCAGGGGGCGAGAGCATGTTTTATAGGGCATTTTGGGTGGGGAGGGGGCAGTGCTGGGGGTGCAAAAGTTTGGGTCTCTGAGCAGGGAGCCTGGGCTGGGTGGCAGGGCAGTGTGGGGTGCGGGTGCTGGCAGCACGACGCGTCGCCTGTGGCTTTCCCAGGAATCAGCTCTCTGCTGGTTGCCTGCCAGCTCGCTGCTGAACACCGGCTCTGCTGGGGAGCTTTCCTTTCCTGGCTGGGCGGGCCTGGTTCAGGGACCTGCCGTTGCCCTCTGTTCCTTAGAGAAAAACAAGAGGGGTGGGGAGCTGTTTCCCAGAACTTCTTTAGAGCTGACTGGGGGAGGCTTGGGCACCCCAGAAAGAGACAGAAGAAGAGGAGGAGGAGGGGGCTGGCTGGTGGCAGCATGGCAGGGTGTGGGGTAGGGGGAGCATGGTGGTCCTTGGTCCTTGCTACGATCAGCTTGGGACAGTGGTACGACAACCGGCAGGAGACACGGCCTGGACTTCATGGATCGCAGCTGTCCTGGGACCAGAGCTGTCAGGAGTCTCATTACCTGAGGTCCAAAAAATAACCGTGGAAAGACAGGGATTGGAGGCCTGGGTAGGAGAGGAGCCAGGGCATCCAGCCGGTTCGGAAGGGGCTCCCTCCCCAGTCCATCGTGAGGCCACCCTTTGCCTCATCTCACGAGGCCCAGGATGTCACTTCCTTTTATGAGGCCAGGACAAATCGGGAATCTTCCTAAAGCCCTCTGACATCTGAGTGGGAAAGCCATTCCTGTGACTGACGTCCCCGCCCCTGCAGAGACGCCAAGGCAGGCCTGAACACTGGGGCTTCCGGGAGCTGTCCATCCGCCCCAGACGGGTCTGCAGGGGCCCAGAGCTCAGCTTGCCTGGGGCTACATCTACTGGGGTGGGGGCAGGACACTAGAGAGAATGTAACAGTCCACTGTGTGGGCAGACAGAGGCCAGCGAAGGCTCCTTGCAGCCAGAGGACCCTGGGGGTATTTAGGCATTGTGTGTTGTGACAGTGTGCCTCTGTCCTGTGCTGGTGGCACGGATACCCTCTGTAAAAAGGGAGCAGAGGCTGGCCACTCCTTCTGGATGGCACCTGGGCAAGTCTTACTGGCACTCTCTAGGCGAGGCAGTAGGAGGCATCAGTGCGATGGTGGCCCAGCTGGGGTGTCTGGCCAGCGACTGTGAGTCAGTTGATGGGGAGTCCACAGCAGAAATTTGAGACGCAGAAGACGGCGGGGTGAACAGAAACAGGAGTTACGTTTGTGAGCTTGTTTCTATGCGTGGGAGTCCTGACACACGGATTGCGTTCAGGCGCAGTGTGGCGGAGGTCACAGGGAAAGTGGGGGTTTAAGGTGCATACAGAGGGGGTAGGTGTCCCGGGGTACTCTGGGAGAGCTCCTCTGGAGGGACACGGGGTAGCCTGAGGATTTTCATGCCCGCGACTGTGGGTCCTGTGATGTGCTGGTGTTTGTGCAGTGGGAGCCCGTGGTCGTGGCGTCCCACAGGCCTCAGGATCCCAGGGGTATGCCTCGGAAGGGGGTGCCCCATGCACTGGGGCATGGGCGTGCTCTGGGGGTAGGGGGCCGAGCAGAGGGGCCAGCTGGCAGTCTCCAGCCGGTGTCAGCCAGTCGGGGGGATTTAGTAGGAGTCGGGTAGGCTGCAGGGTAGGCTGCCTGCGGACTCCAGGCAGTTGGGGCAGAGCCACCGGGGAGCCAGTCTAAGGGCAGAGGCCTGAACGTGTGCAAGGAGGGGCACGGCACACGCGCAGCCTGTGTGCTGGGCGTTTAGGCAGAAGATGAGAGTGAGGAGGGGGACTCTTCTGCAGAGAAGTCTCAGAGGGTTGTTTTTGTTTTGTCTTTTTTTTGGTCTCTTTGAGACAGGCTTCATCATGCAGTTCAGGCTGGCCTTGAGCTCCCTGTCCCTGCGCAGCCCAGGTGGTCTCAAACTTGCAGCAGTCCTCCTGCCTCAGCCTTCCGAGCGTGGGGATGGCAGTCGTGCGCCACCCTGCCCAGCCGAGCGCACGTTGTTTTTTTTACCAAAACTGATGGCCAGCAAGGTCACCCTCGCAGGGCTGGACATCGGGGAAGGCAGATGAGTCCCGCCTCTGGCTCTGCCGTCTGACTCACTGGTGGGCAGGAGGTGGTCTCCCAGGGATCAGTTTCAGGGGCACTGAGGGGCCCAGAGGAAAGCAGCTGCTGATAACAGCTGTGGGGCACTGTAGCTGGGGTTTGTGGGGGCTGCCCTGAGCCTCAGGGGAGACACAGGGAGCAGGGGTAGCCAATCTTTTTCAGCTGAAGGGAGGGTTTTATGTGATAGCTTTTGCAGTTAGAACACTGGCTGTCTCTACTTTTCCCGAGGACTGGGCCTGTAGTGCGTGCGGGCGTGCGGTATATTCTGAGAGCCCTGGAGACCGAGGGGGTTATTTGGGCAGTGAAAGCTGGCCCTTTGGGTGGTTGGGTTGTAAGGTGGGGGGACCACAGTGAGGGGTGATGCACAGTGCCCTGCGTCGGCCTCTTCAGGGAGGCCGGATGCCGTGCTCTGCTCCGGCCAGGCCTCCAGCCAGACTAGGAGATGCTGAGCCTGAGTGTAAAGTCAGTCTGCCATCCTGGGCTGGGTGACAGGGCAGAGGAGGAAGCCCAGGGGAGAGCAGAGGCTCTCTGGACACACACATGGGGGGGGCACTTGGGCTAGCTCTGCCTTGAGGGAGGGTGGCAGAGGGGGCTGGGTAAGCGGCTGAGGGTTTGCTGCCCTCCTGGAGGGAGGAGAGAAGTTTATGAGTCTGGGAGGCGAGAAAGACAGACTCTGTGGTGGGGAGGGGAGTGCCTGTGATCTAAGGATTAGGCGCCATCCTCCGGGGAAGGCTGGAGAGGGCTCCATACCTCGCTCGAACTCAGGCAGGAGGGCCGCCTCCAGGAGCACCGGGATTGCTTGAATTGCTGGTAGAGAATCCCCTGGTGGTAACAGATCCTCTCGGCCCACAGCGCTGCGTGGCTGTGGAGGCCGTGAAAGCGTACTTTGGATCTGTGTAGACGCTGATTCTGCTTTCCTTTCCCGGGATGAGGGCAAGGGGAAGAGCTGTGAGCTGGGCCTGTTGTGAGGCAGTGTGAGTGTGCGTGCGTGTGTGTCCTTAGGCCTCGATTACCATGTCAGTTGTAACCACTGTGTATCCGCTCTGGCCACAGAGATTGTGAGAACCACATCTGCAAGAGAAGCAGGCACTGGACGCTCCAGGCGGAAGGCCTGAGGTGAGAGGAGGGCGCAGTCCCGAGCGCAGCTGTAGGAGGGGACGCAGGGGCCTGAGTGCAGTAAGCCGGAGGCCACGCCCTTACAATTGGTCCTGTTGTTGCCGTAGAAAGGCAGCTGGGCTAGGGTCGGGGCCTGACTCAAAACCACAGCAGTGTCAGACCATGCAGCAGTGAAACTGGAAACCAGGGGCAAAAGAAGCCGCAAGAACTTCATAGACTCCTGGGGAGATAGCTCAGCAGAATAAGCACTTTCCCAGCAAGCTCAGGGTCCTGAGTTCAATCCCTGGTACTGGAAACAACAACAACAAAAAACTTCAGAGACATAGGAAAATTAAATAACATCCTCCTGGTTGGGTGTGGTGGTGCACACCTGCAATCCCAGCACCCAGGAGGCTGAGGCTGGAGGATCCTTGCGAGTTTGAGACCAGCCTGGGCTACAAAATGAGCACAAGGCCGGCCTGAGCTGCATAGCGGTACCCTATCTCAAAAAGACAAAGAAAGGAACAAAAGGAAAGAAGTTTATTTAGCTTCCAGTTTGTGGAAGTTTCAGTCCATAATCGGTTGGCTCCGAGACAGAACGGCACAGGGCAGAGGGCAGTTCATGGCAGCAGAAAATAGCAAAAACAGCAAGAGCAGAAGGAGAGCTAGCTCGGTGGCACAAGCGCCTGCCTGGCAAGAACAAGGGCCTGAGCTCAATCTCAGCAGAAAGAAACCGCTTTCCCTCCTTCCGTTGCATGCAGGCTGCCGCCCCGGGACCCGTGTGGCACTCACACCCCTAACTCTAGAAACACCCCATCCCCACCAGTGACTGCCTGAGGCTGTGGGGAACACCTCAGCACAACCCACAGCCTGTGCCAGGACAACTTCACGGGGAACCTCAAACTTCTAGCAAAAGAAGAGCGGGTCAGGCAAAAGCTGAGCCTTTGACCCTTTTCATTCCTAAGCAAGAGAAAATTATAAATATCAGAGCAGAAATTAACACGTTACAGACTGAAAACCAACACAGAGCATCAATGAATCAAAGAGTTGATTCTTTGAAAGATTAAATAAAAAACCCTTGGGGCTGGGGATCCGACTCAGCGGTAGACCCTGGCTGGCCTGGCAAGCTGGAGGCCCTGGGTTTGGTCCTTGGTACCGAAAACAAAAAGTAAACATTCCCTAAAACACAATTCAACCAAAAAATATGCAGTAAAATAAAAGAAGACCAAAAACAAACAAGGCAACAAACCCTTATCTAACCTTGTCAAAAAAAAAAAAAAAAAGAAAAGAAAAAAGACTCAGATCCATGCACTTAGGAATGAAAAGGGTCGTCACCATGGACCCTGCAGAAGAGCATCCGCACCTACTTTGAAATCTTGCGTTCTAATAAAATGGATCATGTAGAAGAAATGGACGGATTCCTAGGTAGACATGAATTACCATGGCTGAATCAAGAAGACATAAAAATCCAAAATAGATCAATGAAACTGAAGATGTAATTAACAACCTACTAACAGGGTTGTGGACGTAGCTCAGCGGTCTAAGGGCCTGCCTGGCAAGGGCGAGGACCCAGGTTTGATGCCCACGTGCATGCCATGCTGGCCCCAGGCGTGCCGAGACAGCCCAAAATCAGGTGTGGTGGCACACACCTGCGACCCCAGTGCTGGGGAAGCTGAGACAGGAGAATCACTATGAGTCCGAGATGTGTAGTGAGACCCTGTACCAAATAAATAAATTAAATAAAAGATTAAAAAAAAAAACTACCAACAAAGCAGATGCCATGCCTTAACAGATTCACTTTTAAGTTCTACAAGAAATCTAGAGAAGATATAACACCACTACTTCTCAAACTCTTTGATGAAATTGAAAAGGAAGCAGTACTCCCAAATTCATTCCTGGAAACAAGCCTTCCCGATACCAAAACCAGAAAACACCCAGCTAAAAAGGAGAATTAGAACCAATTTCCCTCATGAACATAGATGCAAAAATCCTCAGTAAGATACTGGCAGACAGAACGAACCAAATCAGCAAGAGGATTTTACACCATGGCCGCATGGGGTCCATCCCAGGGCTTCAGGGACCGTCCAACACATGTAATCCAATGCATGTAATACACCAAATAACAGAGCCAATGACAAAAATCATACGATCATTTCAACAGAGGCAGAAAAAGGTTTTGACAAAGTTCAACACCCATTCATGATAAAAAAAAAAAAAATCTACAGAATACATTGGAATACATGGCTTTTATCTCAATCTGATAAAAGCCATCTCTGACAAATGAACAGCCAACATCATACCAAATAGACAAAAACTGGAAGCTTTTACTATAAAATCTGGAACAAGAATTGGATGTAAACTGTCTCAACTCTTTTTTTTTTATATATATATACATTTAGTACAAGATCTGCAGATTGGACCTGTACTGATCCTTTGTTTTTCAGCCTCCCAAGCACTGGGATTACAGGAGCACGCCACTCCAGGCACACGTCACGCTGGTTGAGACCCAGTCTCGATCAAGGTCTCGGCACACCCTGGGGGCAGGGCCGGCTCGGCAGGCCCGGGATCCAACCCGGGGCCCGTGCATCTGCCCAAGCAGGCTCTTTAATCCTCTAAGCTAGCTGGCCAGCCCTGACCACCTTATCTTTGACAGAATTTTGAAACACATTCACGGGAAAAAAAAGATAGCCTCTTTAATAAATGGTGCTGGATGGATTAAAGCGCCTGCTTAGACAGACGCAGGGCCTGGGAATTTGATCCCCGGTCTTGCCATGCCAGCCCCAGCCCCAGGGCATGCCGAGACAGCTATCGAGGCTGGGCATGGTGGCATGCGCCTGTAGCCCAGCCCTTGGGAGGATCGCTACAAGTCTGATCTACGCAGTGAGACCCTGTGCACCCTGTACACCCCGTCCTTTAAAAAAAAAAAAAGGTACTGGAAAAGCTGGCTCTGTGCTGCCAAAGATTAAAAATGGACTCATAGAGGGAAAGGGAGTATAAAAAAATAGACTTGTATCTTTCACCATGCACTAAACTAAATTCGAAATGAGTTGAAGATCTAAATATTAAAATAAAATCAATACATCTGCTGGAAGAGAGGCTAAGTAAAACTCGAGGTTTTTTGTGTGTGTGTGCAGGATCTCACATTCATAGTGATCTTCCTTCTTTTTGCCTCCCACGTGCTGGGATTACAGGCGCAGGCCAGCAGACCCCCGAAGGGGGGTGGGGGGGGGTGGCGTGGCATGTGGAACCAGGAGTCGAACCCTGGTCCCTACACTTACCTAAGCAAGGGCTTAGCCCGCTGAGCTATACTGCGGGCCCATTGTTGTAGGCAGGCTATGAATAAAAGCCCAACAGCACAGGAGCGATCACAAAGAACCTGCAGGCATCTCGAGATCTTGACGGTGCAGTGACAGGTGGGGCAGGGATGGAGGCCCGGAGGGCCTCGGCTGGGGACTGTGGGCCGAGAGGGGGCACAGGCTGCCTGACGGCTCGGGGGTCTCGGGAGACGGGGTGACCTGTCAGTTCTGACAGTAACGATGAGGGTGTTGAAGGGAACTTGAGAGGCACGAGGATCTGGGTGATGACAGGTCCGTCCTCCGGGAGCCGAGGCGGGCAGGTGTTGGGCTGAGGGGTACAGTGGTCATCTTGAAGAGCTATGAGGAGGGGCTCAGTGTGTGGCTACAGAGGGGGAGGTATCTCAGACATGGGGGTGCTGGAGGGGGGAGTAATCTGGGAGGGGCTGAGCGAGGAGGGGAGAGCAGGATGGCAGTGGGGGCCCGGGGGGACCCAGGGCAGTTAGAGCAGCAGGCAGTTTTGCTAAAATGCCCCTCCCAAGGTGCAGGGCAGCACGGGGCCTGATGGCCAGGAAAGCGCTGGAGGACGCGTGGTTCTGTGGCTGGCGGGGGAGTGGGGGAGTCGTGGGAGGCCTAGATGTGACGCCCTGAATCCCCACAACAGAAATGTCAGCCCTGTGAAGGAAGGGAGGGGGAGCGGCTGCCCCTGTGTCTATCAGGAACAAAGCAGTCTTGCTGTCCATCTCGAGACTGACCCCTAAGTTCAGGAGCTGTGATGTTCCAGGGGGCATCTGAGAGCTTTGGGGTGTGTCAGTGGCCAGAGGCCCAACCGATGAGGTCAGAGAGAGCTGCGTTCTCCTGAGGGGTGCCCGGGAGGTGACCCCCATAGCAATCCTGGTTGGTTTTCAGTGAGAGCCCCCACATGGCACTCAGCTTTGGAGTGATAATTTTTTGCCCAGTGGCCTGACTGTTGATGCTTAAAGCAAGATCCCACAGGGGTGGATTCTGCCTTTGTGCCCCTGGACGTTTTGTTGGTATCTTGTTCGGACTTCTTATGGTGGAGGCAGGTAACTAAGTCAGAGATGAATTGTTGGCAGGTTGCAGTAGACCCTGAAGGCCTGGGAAATTAATTCCTGGTGCAGAGTCTGAGGCCTGTCTCAAGTCTTTGGAGTTTTTTGAGGATGTCGGGATTGGATTGGGTGACAAAACATTCTAAGGATCAATTGTCCCTCCAGGCTTTCTGGATGGAGAGTAGTGCATTTTCTTAGAGTGGTTGCCAGCTGGATATAAACTGAGCCAGATCTTCAGCCCCTCCCTGAGTAATCGCCTTGAGTCTGTCATAATTGACTGGCTCGTGGGCTGCTGTTTTCAGTCCCTCTACAAGGCAGGTGAGCGTGTAATCCTTGTCCTCCTGGTGGGACAGGCTCCCTCCTCTCCTCTTCGGTTACAGTCCCGACTGGGTCTGGCACAGAAGCAGCCGTGCACCAGCCCTCGGGTGGGGCTCGGTCTGCAGCGGGCACCAGTGTGTGCTTGGGCCAGGGTCCTGACCTGTCCCTGCTCCTCGGGCAGAGGGAGGGGATGACACTGACACTGTCATCCCAAGTGAGGTCATAGGTGTGAGCTGGGCACTGAAGCCTGGATGTAGGTGCAGGCAGCGAGGACTGATACTGCTGGGTCTAGATGTTCCCCAGAGCCTCCCGCAGTCCTGGACGGCTTCTAGAGTCCGTGACTGACTCACGGCCGTTCTGGCATCGCCGGTGGGAGGCTGCCCTGGCTCGGGCCAGCAGCCTGCACACAACGCAAGGGACGGAAGGGGGCCTGCTCTCCGCTGCTCCTCCCTTTCTGCCCCCGTTGCTTCTGCTGTGTTCTGCCACGTGCAGAACGTGGTGGTTGCCCTCTGCCACGTGCAGAACATAGTGGTCGCCCTCTGCCACGTGCAGAACGTGGCGGTCGCCCTCTGCCATGTGCAGAACATAGTGGTCGCCCTCTGCCACGTGCAGAGTGTGGCGGTCGCCCCCTGCCACGTGCAGAGCGTGGCGGTCGCCCCCTGCCATGTGCAGAACATAGTGGTCGCCCTCTGCCACGTGCAGAATGTGGTGGTTGCCCTCTGCCACGTGCAGAACGTGGCGGTCGCCCTCTGCCATGTGCAGAACATAGTGGTCGCCCTCTGCCACGTGCAGAACGTGGTGGTCGCCCTCTGCCACGTGCAGAATGTGGTGGTTGCCCTCTGCCACGTGCAGAACGTGGCGGTCGCCCTCTGCCATGTGCAGAACATAGTGATCGCCCTCTGCCACGTGCAGAACGTGGTGGTCGCCCTCTGCCACGTGCAGAATGTGGTGGTTGCCCTCTGCCACGTGCAGAGCGTGGCGGTCGCCCCCTGCCATGTGCAGAGCATGGTGGTCGCCCTCTGCCACGTGCCACCTGCCTTGGAGCCCGCCGAGTATGGACGGGAACCTCCGCAACTGGGTATCCAGTATTTTGTCTCAGCAAAGAGGAAAATGTGTAGGAGACGCTTCCTGGTCCTCGTCTCAATTCAAGAAACCAATATTTGTAATCCCAAAGTTACATTATCGGAATCCCATCAAGTTGATTCCAATCTACCACTTTCCGTGCAGCCCACGGCGAAAATGAGGACACTAAATTATATTTTTAATCATCGGGGAGTCGAGAGGCTCTAAGTTCTGCCATGACATGGCTTTCCAGAACCAAGAGAGCAACCCAGGGCCTCACCCGGTTTTTATTCAGTGAGGGAGTGGCTCGAGGATTGACTGAGAATTGTGGGAAGTAGGTGATTACTGTGAGCTGAGCTAGGTGTGGGGCCTACATTTACCTCTGCCATATGCAGAGAGAATATGCAGAGAGAGTAATCTGTATTATATAGTGTTTAATGTTTTGGAAAGTCTGGTGCTTCAGCTTTGGGGTAGTCTTTCAAGCCCCAGGAAGTCATAGCCTCTGTCTATGACTCCTGGGGCTCGATCCCAGCTGGCAGCGCGGAGCATTAGCTCTACCATCCTGTCTCTACCTGGCTCACGTTAAGGAGCAGCAGGCTTACCAGGGAAACACGCATGCCACCTTCAAAGACTATCACCAGCACCTCAGCTAGACCAACACACATGGCTTAAGGCCAATTGAAGGATAAACAGAAGTCCTAGCCAGCTCTGTACATAACAATATGAGGAAACAGGATCAGACTCAGTCAAGATGGAGATGGTTGCTCTTCTTTCAAGGAGAGCTGCTCAGGTGGTCCCCCACAAAAATGTAGCTAAGACAGAGAGAAAGGAGCCTAGGTGGGGAGCAATTTGAGAGATCAGAGAGGGAAAGCGAGCAGGAACCTGGCAGAGCCTTCTGTGCCGAGGGCCTCATGCAGAGGGAGCTAGGGAGCCAGGCTCTGGGCCCCCGTGGAGTGCAGAGTGGGGCTGAGAGGGACTGGGTGAGAGGCAGTGGGGGCAGGCTGAGCCCAGGCAGAGGAAGAAAGGATGGGGTGGAACGAGGGGAGCTGCAGGCAGCAGAACCTGCAGACACGTGGGACCTCAGGCCACTGTCCCAGCCCATGACAATAATTGTCCAGGTCGTAGAGAGGTGAAAACTCAAACGTGCCGTGGATGGAGGGCTCACGGGAGCTGCTATCCAACTTGGCGTTACAGAGACAGAAGGCACACTTGGCTTCAGGCCGAGGCAGGGCAGAGGCTTGGAATTCATGGGAACACACATTGCTGGGGGGACCGCAGGGCGTAAACTGCCACAGTGGCTCCAGATACCAGCTAGACAGAGGCCACTCAGCAAAGAGGAGGGTGTCGCCCACTGGTTCCTTGAGGCCTGGAGTCGGGCGGCCATTGGAGTCAGGCTCTAGGGGTGAGTGTCACCAGTGCTGGGTCTGGAAAGTCACTTAGAGAGGGGGTAGGGAGAGGAGACAGTGACAGAGACAGGAAGAGGTGACGGGTGTAGATAACACTTACCGGATCTGCAGGAGAGACCAGGATGAACACCAAGTCACAGGGAGGAAAGGTCGGACGTGAGCTCTGCGCGCATGTTCAGAGAGAGCTCAGCTGCTCCCAGGAGCAGATCCCAACTGGCAGGGCCACAGAACCGGATGTCAGGGTAGCCCGAGCTACCCACCAGATGTTAGCGTGGTCTCGTTGAGACCAGCGAGCCAGGCAGAGTTTAGGCAAATGTTTGCTGCAAGGGCTTCCTCAGGTGCCACTGAGCCAAGGGCAAAGGGCCATGTCCCTGAGCGAGAGCACGTTTTATGGGGGATTTAGGCCGAGGAGGGGGCATTGCTGTGGTGGTGCAAGATTCTAGGTCTCTGAGTAAGGGGTCTGGGGCCACTGATACCAGGGCCTCACACTGAGCTGTATCCCTAGCCTTGTATGTTTTTATTCTTTATTTTGAGACAGGGTTTTGATAAGTCACTGAGGTGCCTAAACTGGGCTAGAATTTGGGACCCTGCTGCCTCAGCCTCCCAGAGGGCAAGGATGACAGGCATGCCCCTTCTCAATGAAACTGTCACCATTAGCTCAGGTCCTTCTTAGGTCTCCGAGCACAGTGCCCTGCTGAGTGCTGACAGCACCTGCCACTGTCACGTCCTGCAGGCACTCGTGGGCGACCAGTATGGTCCCTGCGCTATCCCCCAGCGCATCGAGGAGAAGGAGTGGGAAGCCCTGCGGGCCCAGCTGAGCGTCCGCGACTTCGAGCTGCTGGCACGTTGCTTCTGGCGGGATGAGAACTGGGTTCCCCCCAGCTACGTGCTGCAATCAGCGCGAGCCGGTGAGGCCCCTGGGCCCGAGGAGGCCACCCTGACCTCGGTCCTGCGCGGCGCAGCCCAGGAGGCCTGGAGGCTGGGCCTCCTCAGCGAGGAGCAGAGGCAGCGCTACCACCGCTCAGGTGAGGGGGGGGGGCGCCCTGGGGCCGCCCTGGGGACACAAGGCCGCGCCCTCGGGTTCCCTGCGTTCAGGGAGGGGCAGGCAGAGGATCCAGAGTGAGCCCTGAGATGTAACAAGAATCAGTCTCAAAATGAAACAAAACAGGCTCCAGGGTAGCCCAGAGAACACAGCCGAGTGCAGTCAAGCGCAGCAGTGTACCTCACCGGCCTTCACACAGGCACGCGGCCTCCCGGGGCTGCCCCGACGCCCTGGGGGTGCACAGCGTCTCCAGGCTTGGCAGCCCGTGGGGATGCAGGCCCAGTCCAACGCCTGTCATCCAGCACTCAGGAGGCTGGGGCAGGAGGGTCGCCACGAGTTCAAGGCCAGCCTGGGCTACATGGTGAGACCCTGTCTCAAAAAACAAAAGGAACTTAGGAGTTGATCATTCCTGGAATTCTATATTTTTTGGATCACTGTTGGCCTCAGATAGCTAAATCCACAGACAACGAGGAAAACCATGTAAAAATAATAAATACAGAAATTTCTAAAAAATTAAATTAGAAATTTGTATCATCAACATATCCAGTGTATGACCTAATATTATCAAATATATATATATATATATATATATATATATATATATATATATATATATAAAATTAAATATATTGATTCATTTTTAAAACTTTTTCTTTTTTTTGGTACCAGGGTGAAACTTGGGACTTTGAGTTTGTCAGGCAGGCACTTCTGCCGCTTAGCTCGCTCCCTGGTCTGTTATTTTTAAACATTAATATGTACTATTTTGTGGTCCTGCAGATTAGCTCTGAATCTTAGTGCTGAGCTCCATTCCTGCCCATTTTTACTTTTATTTTTAGAGAGAATCTCTAAGTAGCTCAGGCTGGACTCAAACTTGGGATCCTCCTGCCTCAGCCTCTTGTGTTCTGGGCTATTCTACTTTACTTTACAGTAGAGCAGTGTGTATGAATAGAGCCTGTGCCACAAGTAAGAAACTCACACAGCAGGCCTCTGCTGAGAGATGGAGGCTATACGGGGATTTGAGCTGTGGTCTACAGAGCTGGGGGGCTCAGGACCCTGCAGCGTTCAGCAACTGCTCCCCACGTGCCAGGACTCCTTTGTGTCTTTAGCCCCACTCCTATTGTGACGACCACTCCGCACCTTACAGGGCTACACTGGGAGCTGGAGCGCGGGGTGCTGAGTGGCGCCCCAGGGGCCACTGTGCTGCTGCGCGAGATCCCGGAGCTTGCCAGGCACCTGCTACAGGACTGCGCGCTGCCCGTGGTGGACCGGCTGCCCGACGGCTGTGTGGACGCAGTCGCGCAGGGCCACCTGAGCAGCCTCAAGCACCGCGTGGCCCGGGAGCGGCCCGGGGCGCTCAGTGTGCACCGCCTGCCATGGGCCCGCGACCTGGTGAACCCCAAGAACAAGGCCCACGCGCAATACCTACGCGAGCTGGGGAAGCAGTTTGTGGCCGGCGCCTCGCTCCAGCTCCTGCAGGCCCTTGGGGAGCGGCTGCCCGTCTCTCCCGGCCTGGCCGGGCTCTTTCAGGACATCCACCACCACCTGTGGCAGGGCGCCCAGGCCACCAGGGTCTTCTGTGGCCGCCAGGAGCTCCTGGCCCGACTTGGCCAGCGGCTGCGGCAGGATGACCGCCGTCCCCACAGCCCGCTGGTGCTCTTCGGGGCAGCAGGCGTGGGGAAGACCTCGGTGCTGTGTCGGCTGGCAGAGCAGGCGGCTGGCCTGCTGGGCCGCAAGGTGGTGACGGTGCTGCGGCTGCTGGGAACATCACAGGGCAGTGCGGACGCCCGCGGGCTGCTGGCCGGCCTGTGCCTGCAGCTGTGCCTGGCCTTCGGGCTGCCTGCGCCCCCAGGCCGGGTGCTGCAGGCCCACGCCCGGCTGGCCCACTTCTTCCACGTCCTGCTGCACACTGTGAGCCGCAGGGACTTTGAGTCCCTGCTCATCGTGCTGGACGCCGTGGACGACCTGGACCCTGGGCACCGCTCCCGGCGCGTCCCCTGGCTACCGCTCACCTGCCCACCGCGGGTGCACCTGGTGCTGTCCGCCTGTTCCGGGCTGCATGGTGCTCTGGACGCCCTACGAGCCACACTCCGGGACCCGGACGCCTACTGGGAGGTGGGGCCCCTCCAGGCAGACCAGGGCCGGGAGATGGTGCAGCGGCTGCTGGCTGCTGCAGGGCGCACGCTGAGCCCGGCCCAACGCGACCTGCTGTGGGCCAGCCTGCCAGAGTGCGGGCACCCAGGGCGCCTGCGGCTGGCCTTCCAGGAGGCCCACAGCTGGGCCTCCTTCTCCGTGCCCGCCCCCTTGGCCCCCACCACCGAGGAGGCAACTCACCAGCTCTGTGCCCGCCTGGAGCTGACACACGACCCGCTCCTGGTCGCCCATGCGCTTGGCTACATCGCTGCTTCCCGGTAAGGCTTTGCTCCTTTATGGGTTTCTTTCCTGTGCTGGGGCTGGTGGCCAGACAGAGCCCTACGCTCACAACTGAGGTGCAAAGCCACCCCTTTTAAATATTCTGAGTCAGGGCCTCTGCCTGCCCAGGCTGGACTGGAACTTGTGACCCTCCTGCCTCAGCCTCCCAAGTGCTGGGATTACAGGTATGCGCCACCACGCCCGGCTTAGGAAAAGCTTTTGAAAGCAAACTTATTTGAAAAATTGGTCCCAGGGACCAATCCACTGAAGTTTAAACTCAGGCTTGTCGTGTGGGAATCAGCCAAAAACAAATAGGAAACCCAATTCCGGTGTATCTGTAGTCACAGAAAGAAAACAGACCTACCAGCATCAGGAGATTGTGAACTTGAGTGGCACAGCCAGACTCTGACTCAAGCAAACAAAAGCAAGAATTTCCTGGAAGCAGAGAGAAGGCTTTTGGGAGGGCTGGAGTGGTGGAGCATGGGAGACGCAATCAGCCGTGGCCCCAAGCTTCCTGCTACCAGATCAAAGGCACCTTGGGCCTCCAGCAGGCTGAGGCAGGAGGACAGCAAGCTCCAGGCCAGCCTAGGGAACTTTGCAACTTAGTGTCTCAAAATACAAAGTGAAAAGGCCTGGGATGCAGCTGGGTGGGGAGCATTCCTGCTTTACCCTGTTGTCCTGCAAACAAATAAAGCACAGGGGAAGAAGGGAAGGGTAGGAAAGGGCCGCATTCTGAGGGGAATTCGGAAGCCCAAGGCACTCGGACTCCATGTTGCACCCCAGGTTCCAGGCAGGCCTGGTAGCATCCTGAGGAGGAAGCAGCGTTGCCATGGAAACAGGGCCCCTGGAAAGCAGTTCCTGTTCCTCCTCCTGGGTCCCCTGAACAGGGCCCCTGCTCCTCTTGGGATGCCCACTGGCCTCAGGCTCTCGGGGCCTGATGATCGCGTCTGGGGAGCAGGCAGCATGTGCCTGGCATGTTGGGGCCCAGGTCTCAGAGCCCCTGCGGTCACCTCCTGATGCTGTGCCACTAGCCTGTCCCTGCAGACGCCGCTCGGGCCTCTTCACAAGAGCAGAGTGGGACCCTGTGTGGCCTTCGGTCTGCTTTTGTCCCTCACGGCCATGGTCTTGAGGTCCATCCACACCACAGCCTGGGGCAGTACATGGTTCCTGCTCCCAGCCGAGCAGCGCTCCCCGCCTGTGTGCTGCGGACTGGCTTGTTTCCACTTTCTGGCCACTGTGATGAATGCTTCATGAATATCGAGTGCAAGCTTTGATTTCCTGTTGGAGGAAAATTTTGAACTTGTCCTTCAGATTGAATTCCCGCCCTGGTTGAGAACTACCAGAGACTTCCCATTGCCCTTATTCTTTTTTTTTTTTTTGCAGAACCGGGGGATTTTTTTTTTTTTTGCAAGCGCAGGCCCTTGCGCTCACCAGGGAAACACTTATTCCACTGAGCCATCTCCCTGGCCTGCCCTTATTCTTTTACTTTGCTTATTTATTGTATTAAAACAGGGTCTCACTGTTTTAAAGTCCTCTTCAGTCCTCTTCAGTCCGCTTCAGTCCGCTTCAGTCCTCCTGCCTCAGCCTCCCACACCCTGGGGTTCAGGTGTGCACTACTGCGCCTTGCTCCCCGCTGCTGTTAGGAGAAGTACGCAGCTCCTGGCCAAGGCCTTCCTAAGGCGCCGGCCTCCCAGGTCTCATGCCCGACCTGCTCACCCCAGCTCGGCCCACACAGATCTGGACGCCTCCTGGTTTCTCTTCCACCACCACTTGGTCTCACAGCCCGCTTTGTAACCTTTTTGCTGCCACAGCCTGGGTGTGTGGATGCCCCCTGAAAGTCCCACCCTGGGGCCATCTCGGAGGAAAGGCCTTTGGGGTGGCCAGGTCACCAGGTCAAGCCTGTGCCCGTCAACTTTCTCAGTTCTGGATGAAACACCCAACACCACAGGTGTGGTGGCCCACAGCTGTCCTCCCGGCACTCAGGAGAGCGGGCAGGAGCCGCTCAAAAATCCAATGACAACGAGGCACGTCCAAAAGAGAAAATAAGGAAGCGCTTTCTTTTAGCTGCAGTCACCCTAGTCCGAGAACAAAGGGGCACCTGGGGTTACAGGGTTACAGGGTTACAGGGCGAAGGGTATTTAAGCTTAAAGACACAAGCTGAGGTAGAGGAAGGAAAACAATACAGTTTACATTTTGTCCTTTTAAGGTAAGATAAAGCAACTTTCCTTGACCTCAATTTGAACTGACATCATTAGAGTAGGGGCTTTTACAACAGGCACTAAGGACATCACGACATTCCATGTTCTTTTTTGCAGAAAACAGGGACGGGGTCAATTCAGGAACAGCATAAAGGGGAAAGGGGGCAGCACATACAGAACAGCAAGACGGTGCATCTTGAAATGGAGTGTACATAAATTTTACAAAATGAACTTGGTTGGGCCAGGTTACAACACAGGCCACAGCTTGAACTGTGTAGTGAGATCTGTCTCAAAAAGATAAAATAACAACAAAGCAAAGAAGAGCGAGCGCCAGACGCCGCGCCCGAGGAGCGGGGGTCTCACAGTACCTGCGGGTCTAGTCCCCAGCCCGCTGCTCCAAGGCAGGAGCTGCAGCTCCCAGCACAGTGGCCAGGAACCAGGGCAAGCCAGAAGGTGCTAGGCAGGATGCAGCGACAGGGAAGGGGCCTCAGCCCGCCCGGCCTCCACACGGAGCATCAGCCTGTGGGGCCACGGCCCACCAGGAGGCTCGGGCGGGCTCAGCCCTACAGCGCCCGGCCCAGGAATGGATCTGAGCCTCAGACACTAGGCCCCAGCGCCCTGCCTCTCACACCACGCATGCGGACCCAAAGAGACCCTGCGTGCAGCTCCTGGCAGGCACAAACACGCCGTGCAGGTGGTCACAGGACCCTGCTCTGGGACGCAGTCTGAACACACAGCACCGGATGGCCTGAGCTTCCCCATGGGCCCATGTCCTGAAATTCTCCTCTACCATGAGGGATCTGGAGGGTGGAAGCTTGAGCCAACCATGGCGTCCAGGGCAAGACCTTGTGAGGGGCAGGGGTGACCTTGGGGTCCCTGTGACCGAGCCCTCGCAGCTTTCTAAGAAGCAGGAGAGAGTCCAGGACATGAGCCACTCCTGTCTCTTCCCAGTGCCCCCGGCACCTCAGGGCTCTGTCAGCAAGCAGGTGGGCAGCAGACGCAGCCCGGACCTGGGCCCACAGCGGTCCCCACACCCTCCAAGCAGGAGTGCAGGGTCACAGCAGTGGAAAATACATATGCACAGGGATGTGCAGTCCACAGCCAGCCCCGGAGCCCAGTGCTGGCCCTCCAAGAGACAGGGCAGGAGGGTCCCAAGTTCCAGCCCAGCCTGGGCCACTCGTGGGCTGAGCAAGAGGCTGTTTCAGAATAAAAATGAAAGGGCCAGGGACCGGAGAGATGGCTCAGTGGAATAAGCACTTCCCGGGCAAGTGCAAGGGCATGAGTTCAATCCCTGCTTCCACAAAAAAAAAAAAAAAAGAAAAGGGGCAGGGATGAGGGACAGGTGGAGACCACAGGGACTGGGAGGCCCCACCTCCTGTAGCTGCTCAAGAGGGAACCCTCGGGAAAGAGGCCTCATGGGGGTTGGTGGCAGGCCACGCCCAGCCCGCCCACCACCCACCGTGCCCCGCGCCCTCTTCCGCCCCACCCCCATCCCACCACGCGCCAGCCCTGTCTTCCCTCCCCACAGGCATGGGCTGGCAGAGGCCGAGCTGAAGGACGTGCTGTCGCTGGACGAGGAGGTGCTGCTGGCCGCCTACCGCGACTGGACACCACCCAGCCAGGAGCTGCTGCGCTTCCCGCCCCTGCTGTGGGTGCGGCTGCGCAGGGACCTGAGCCCCTACTTGGCACGGCGGCCCATGCACGGCGCCACGCTGCTGGCCCTTGCCCACAGGTGGGTCCAGGGCTGCCCCCGGGGAGCACAGGGTCTGGCTCACAGCACTCTGGGCCCCACCCCAGGAGCTCTCAGCTCACCCACTTGTTTGCAGTTTTTAAAACAAATATTTACTAGCTGAGGTGTGGTGCATGCCTGTCATCCCAGCATTCAGGAGGCCGAGGCAGGAGAATCGCAGAGCTCAAGGCCAACCTGGGCTGCCTAGTGAGACCCTATCTCAAGAAAAAAAATAAGCACAAAAAAGATTTTGTAGCCAGGGATGATGGTGCACACTGCAGTCCCAGGACTCGGGAGGCTGAGGCAAAAGGATCCCTGAAAGTCCATAGCCAGCCTACACTCAAAGCAAGGCCTGGTCCCAGGTTGGAAGGGCTGGGGATGGGAGAGGGGGTACCAAGGCCTCTAGCTTGCCGTCACCACTGAGAGCAGTGCCACCTTTTCTGATTGATTGATTGATTGATTGATGGATGCATGGATGGATGGATGTCAGAAATTGAACTCAGGACCTCAAGCTTGGCTGGCAGGCGCTGTGCCACTGGGCCATATCCCTGGCCCAGCCTTTTTATTCTGCTTATTTATTTGTGGCACTCGGCATTACGCTTAGCGGTGTCCTACCCCAGCTGTTTTGTTGAAAGATTTTAAGACAGAGTTTGGCTGAGCTACTCAGTCTTGAGCATGGGCTCTTCTGCCTTGGCCTCACGAATCCTGGGGCCACAGGCATGTGAGACGGGACAGCCCTGGCCTTTGCTGGGAAGAAGGCTGGAGCCCAGCGCCCCACATGTCCCGGCAAGCCTCAGCATCCTGCTCACGACAAAGGTGGAGCCCCGTAATGCACAGTTTCCGGTTCTCAAGTGTACAGCTGCACTGCTGCGTGGGCCACCTTCTGGCTCGAGGCATTTCCATCTCCTAGGGAGCCCGCTCCACCCCCCACCCCCAGGGCCACCAGCCAGTTCCTGCCACTGCCTGTACAGGACACTTCACACTCCTGGATCACACGCTGCGTGGCCTTGTGGGTCTGGCTACTGTCGCTCAGTGTCTTGGCCTCCACTCTTTTCCACACTGGGTCAAAGCTGCACTCCTTTTTGTGGCTTATAAGGGGGCCTACCGATTAGTTCAGTTGTTTAAGCGCCTGCTTATGCAAACGCATAAGCAGGCCCAGGATACCGTGGTGGTTCGATCTCCAGCTCACATGCCTTACCAGACCCGCCCTTAAGGCAGCCTGAGCCAGCCAAAGAAAACCTTCTCGACAGGGGAGACGGCTCAGTAGGATAAGCACTTGCTTGCAAGCAAGGGCCTGAGTTCAATCCCTGGTTCTGCCAAAAAAACAAAAAAAAAAACAAAAAACCTTCTCATTGCTTAGTAATATTCTACTCCCATGAGCCCCCACTGTGTCTATCCATCCCCCTGGTCACGTGGGTGTTTTCTACTTTTCAGCTATTGTGCATAGTGTTGCTGTGAACAAGTATGGTTAATTTCTCATGTCTTTGAATTTCTTGCATTTTTACCTATTTTCCTGAATTGAGGTGCTGCTAAGTTCCCGAGGACGGGTTTGAATTTATAATCCTGCCTCAGCTTCCTGAGCACTGGGATGACAGCTGTTCGCCACCACCCCGGGCTCCCAAAAGCTCCTTTTTAAAGTCCATATATTTAAGCAATAGAGAACGGCCACCTTAGGGCAGAAGCTAAGTGACAAAAGAATGCAGTCCCATGTGGATCTCACCCACCCGCCGTGTCTCTGCCTCTAGTCTGCGTCTCCAATCCCGTGTCCCTGCCCACGTCCTCGTCTCTACCCGCCTGCAGGCAGCTGGCTGAGGTGGTCCGCACGCGCTACCTGTCGCCACCCGAGTCAGCCGCTCGGCACGGCGTCCTGGCCGACTTCTTCTCCGGTGCCTGGAGCCAGGGAATCAAGAAGCACATAGCTCTGCCATGCATGGGAAGGCCACTGAGCCTGGACCGCAAGGTGAGCCCCTGCCGTGCAGCCACCACAACCAACCTGCTCATCTCCCCGCGGAAGTGAGGGACCGAAACCCCTGGGCACAACTGCAGGTAGGGAGCAGCGGAGGGGAGAGTACAGGCCCCTGACTTGCCAGGACAGAAAAAAAATCACAGTATTTGGGAACATACTCAGATGGACATGGGCTACATGCCTTTAATCCCAGCACTGTGGGAGGCTGAGGCAGGAGGGTCACAAATTCAAGCCCAGCCTGGGCAACCCAGCAAGGCCTTGTCTCAAAATAAAAATGGAAACGGCTGGGGCATAGCCCAGTGGAAGGGAACCTACCTAGCACAGGTGCATCCCTGGGTGAGCTCCACCTACCCATCCGGCCCTCCTCCTGGCGGGCCTGAGTATGCCCCTGTGCATCCCGTAGCACAATCTGACTTCCAGACACATGCTCTAATACATCAATCAAGGGTTTGAAAACCCTGACTCCTCCGCACAGGTGCCTGCCTAGCAAACACAAGGTCCTGAGCTCGATTCCCAGCACAAAAACCACTAACACTTTACCAGGCTTGGTGCTGCAACTGTCATCTTAGCTACTCAGAAGGCTGAGGCAAGAGGATCGAAAGTTTGTGCCCAGCTGGGCAGACTTAGTGAGACCCTGTCTCAGGATGAAAGAATAGGGCTGGCTAAATAGCTCCTTGATTAACGTGCCTGCAAGCAGGCCCCGGGGCTGGGGTTAGATCCCTGGGCCTGCACAGCCAGCCCTGCCCTGGGTCACACAGACAGCAAGTGAGACTGGGCGTGTGGCACGCCTGTAATCCAAGCTCTTGGGAGGCTATAAA
This sequence comes from Ctenomys sociabilis, assembly GCA_004027165.1. Classification (NCBI taxonomy): domain Eukaryota; kingdom Metazoa; phylum Chordata; class Mammalia; order Rodentia; family Ctenomyidae; genus Ctenomys; species Ctenomys sociabilis. The sequence goes on along the minus strand of PVKA01032948.1, from coordinate 1,445 downwards.
CAAGCGGATCACTGTGAGTCCGATCTTGTGGTGAGATCCTGAGCACCCTGTGGATCCTTCCCTAAAATACAAAAAAAAAAAAAAGATGAAAGGATAGGGTGGGTGTCACGGCACACACCTGTGATACCAGTACTCCTGAGGCCAAGGTAGGAGGGTCATTGCGAGTTTCAGACCAGCCTGAGCTACACAGTGAGCTCGAGGCCAGCCTGAGCTGCTTCCAGCCCCGTCTCCAAGGAAGACCAGAAGCACACAGAGATAAAAAGAACGTGGGCGGGGCTTCGGCCAGTGGCACAGGGCCCAGGGCTCCCTCGCCGCTGCTGAGAGAACCTGAGCTTCCGGTGCAGAGCCCGCAGGTCGTAGGAGAGGCCGCAGAATCGACTGCTCCGCACGGTCGAGCGCCCACCCGCGCCGTCCTCAGGCCCCTCCCGGAGTCCCCAGATCGGAGCCGCCGCACGGGCACCCCCTGCTCCTTGCTCTCATCCGCCTCGCTTTTTCCTTGGTCTCTGGGGACCAGGGCGGCCAGGAGTCTCTGCTCCGCCCTTCTCCTCCTGAGCAAGTCCTGCTGTGTGTCCAAAGGCCCTGTGGCCCCCTTAGCCTCCGAGACTGGGGTGCAGCCCAGCCCCTGCTTTCACGCCTCCCCGCTGCCACCCGGTTCTGCCCCGCTGAGCCCCTAGCAGCGCCCGGCGCCCCCTGCTGTGTCCACGAACCCTCGTCCTGCTCGTGTGTGTGCGTGCACGTCTGGATGCGGCTTTGCTCTTGGGCCCGGCCTGGACATAGGCTCCCAGGGTCCTGTGATGCTCCTGCCTCAGCCTCCCCAGCAGCTGGGGCTCAGGAGTGTGCTGTGGCGACCCCATTGCTTTCTGACACACTTTGCCAGATGCACTCCCGTGTATCCTCTGAGACCTCCCTGTCCCCAGGAAGCATCTCATCCCTGCTTCTGAGCAGCCGAGCCGGCCGCTCTCTCGATACACCCCGGGCCACAGGAGCACGTGGTCTGAGCAGTGCATAAGCCCCCTCGTGCTCCAGCCCACCCCTACCCCTGCAGGTGGCCCCGCAGCCCCTGTGGTTCTCAGACTCCGTCGCCAATGAGCGGAAGCTGGCGGAGCTCCCCTTCCACCTGCTTCGTGCCAGCCGCACTGAGGAGCTGCTGCGGGATGTGCTGGGTGAGCACTGCCCCCCTTGCCCAGGGCCAGGGGCGGAGGACTTGGCAGTCGCCTGTCTTCAGGAGCTGGGAGCACATATCCAGGCGTGGACACCAGGAGGCTATGCAACAATCCGCAGTGCACAGGGCACCAAAGCCTGTTTCTCTTTGGGACATTCAGTCTGCTTGTCTGTCCCTTATACACCTATCCACCCGTCCTGCCATGTATCCATATGTATACCATCCAGCCATCCACCCTCACCCATCCACCCCCACCTCCATTCACCCATCCACCCACCCACCC